>CAHIKZ030004651.1:542500-730000 GCA_903632075.3 Acanthosepion pharaonis
TCTCCCAACCGAACTCCTTCAAACTACATGTTTCTTTATCTTAACAACGATTCCAAAAATTTAACAACTGTTTACAGAATTTATTAAATTAAATCCAGTTTACCTGAAAGATCTGGTCAGATGCTGAAAAGTTTATCTTAAGCATCAACTAATGCACACTGGAATATTGTTAAGTTTAACTGTGTAAGAAAATGGTGTAATTTAATGCTTATAAAAATGAGTAAATATTGTTAAATGTATGTGTTGTATTTTATTTTCCTATTTCACCTATATTTTATTTTCTTATTTTACATACACACACACGTACATACATATCAACACACACGCATAAACACACACACACACACATATATTTCGTAAAATACATCTATTGGATGCTTTAGTACACATCATCAGTGATGTTTCTAGCTGAGGTTCATTAGGGGTTTCGGGTCTTTCAACATCATACCCCCTCTCCAAGGTGACCCAGAATATACAGATCACCTTTGAGAGGGGGTAATATATATATATATATATATATATATATATATATATCACACACACACATACACATACACACACACACACACATATATATATATATGATAACATTTAGTTTTAAGGTATGCTTTATTTATGGGTTAATATGCACACTATCAAGAAAAGAACGTATGTAAATATAATATATATGTGTGGGTGTGTGTGTGTAGTCAGGTAGGTAATGGATTTCATTTATCAAACCGACAGACTTTAATCACTTGCAACGTTATTTTAATGAATACTCATATCTGAGATGAAACTCTATATATTTGTAAAGCATTATGCTCCTGGACCTCGAAAGTATTGCTTCAGGTGGCATTGATCACTTTTTGCCGCATCGGCAAGACATTTTTTTATTTTAATTTTTTCTATTTAATTTTTATGACGATATAATTGTATGTTTACGGCTTTATTTTGATCTTGGACGGATGAGTGCTTCTCTTCCACAACATTTAAGTTTGGTTGGTGTATACATGGTGTGCACACACTGACCATATCTTTTTACATCTTTGTTTGCCTGGAGGAATGAAATAAAAATGAAGCTGAACGATTGCATAAAATCATTAAACTAATGAAGGTGATTCTTATTTTTCTTTCCGGTGTGCATTTATAGGAAACTCTTTTTAAGAGCTGCTTATTTGTATTAATATATATATATATATATATATATAGAGAGAGAGAGATAGATAGATAGATAGATAGATAGATAGATAGATAGATAGATAGATATGTATTTATCGAGGTTTCTTTCACTATCTATAAGCAAAATCACTAAAGTAAATAGTAATCACGAATACACATAATTGAGCACACTTTCACACACACACACATATACACACGCACACATACAGACACACGTACGTCTGTATACTTCTATATTTCTGTACGCACACTTTCGCACACACGCATATACACACGCACACATACAGACACACATACGTCTGTATACTTCTATATTTCTGTACGCCTTTAAAAATTGTCTGGTTATGTTTTATATTCTAATTATGTTGCCTTGAATTCGTAGCTTTTGGAATGACCTGAAATGTAAGTTATTTTTTTATGCCTTATTGAATCTAACAATCACCTTAGAACATCGGCGTCACATAAACCTAACAAATCTATCCGACACATTTCGCATTGTTCTAATCTTAGTAAATTTAATATGGAGTAAGAGAGAGAGAGAGAGAGAGAGAGAGAGAGAGAGAGAGAGAGAGAGAGGGGGAGAAAGAGAGACTGAGAGGTCATCAAGATTATTGGCGCGGTTCAATAAAATTGTTCGGTGCGTATAATTAAATTTTAACAAGGTAAAAATGAGCAAAGCTATATTTTGATTAATTAACTCCGAATTGCGCCAAACGGAAAATGTGTGTTTTTCAGTACCTTTTTGGGTTGCACTGCATTCGGAAAAATCTATCAAAATATTTACTTTTTTATTTATCCTGTTAAAAATTAATTAAGTTAATTTCAAAAAATGCTTTGTATTGAACCGTCTCAATATTTATGATGATCAATGAACAATTATTACAAATTTTTTTTTTGTATATATGTGTATCATGATCAAGAAACACACACACACACACGCATATATATAAAATTTATTTTCAGACTGAGTGTATCTGTAAAGAAACAAAATGAATAAAAAGTAAAGAAGAAATTACTCTTAGCCAACGCATTTCGTCCTTTCAGGAACTTTATGAAGGGAATATAGGATTTATTTTGTTGCCCGTGTTTATATACATGACTTT
This sequence comes from Acanthosepion pharaonis, assembly GCA_903632075.3. Classification (NCBI taxonomy): domain Eukaryota; kingdom Metazoa; phylum Mollusca; class Cephalopoda; order Sepiida; family Sepiidae; genus Acanthosepion; species Acanthosepion pharaonis. Next base: position 544,765 of record CAHIKZ030004651.1, read on the forward strand.
ATATTTGAGAACCACCTGATAAATGTTCATGAACGTTCTCAAATTAAAAGGCCAATAATATCCTTGCTTTTATAAGGCAATAATAACTGCATGTATTTTCATTTAAAGTATGATTAAAGTGGGGTCGGGCAACCTGTACACACACACACACGCGCACACACACACATATATATATATATATATATACATGCACATACAAGCATATACATATATTAGAGACTGCATATGTAAGACTTGCTTAAATGTTAATGCAGACATCCTTGTTAATAAGTTAAATCTTTGTTTGGTGTGAATCAATGTTTTCTTATATAAAACGTAAGACTAGGTAAATGGAACGGTAAAATAGAAACATCGGTAGTAATTTCTTGTTTTATTTTCGCTTTAGTTGGTGGAGAAAAATCACAAGTAGACGGTATTCAAATCATGACAATACGCCATCATTCAATTTTTCCTTTGGCAGACAATCGAGTGTCAGGACTTTGGTTGGCAAAACTACCGGTATTTTAAGGTCAACGAAGAGTATGAAACGCCAGCCCTTGCTAAAAAGAACATGTTTTTTTGTTTATATATCGTTGCCTTGCCTTCCTGTTTCAAATCGGAGTTCCTTTCGACACCAAGAAATTCCGGCGGCCAAATAAGAAAGAGATTTTGGCACGTTTTATATTTGGCTATTACTTCCGCCGGAGTCAGCAATACATCCGGTGGTGCTGGCGAAGGAGCAGATCACAAGGGTGATCAAGCATTCAGAAATACAACTTCAAGCGATAAGAACGCAAGACATAAAAGTGAGCATTGAAAATTCAGGAGGAAACAGCGGGGGTTTGACCATAGCCTTTAGATCAATACCCATCAATAGTTACTATCTGAAGTCTGCTTGTCTGATGTCCGCCGAAGACGGAAGAATAGGTAATAGGGGTTGCCAAGGAATGTCTAGAAAGCTTGTCGGGTTTGTTAGCTTTTTTCATATTGTTTTATTTTCTTCATTTATTTATTGATTCCTTTTGCTACAGTTTGGGCAATATGACTTGGCCTATTTTCGTTTGGAGTTGTTCTCGCCAAATTTAGACGTGTAAATTGAAGTTACGCAAAAAAAAAAAAAAAAATCAAACAACACTAGAGGACTACAGAGAAAATATCTTGATGTTCTCTCTATTCCAGTAATTGTCCTAATTCAATTTTAAGAACAAAGATTCCATGATTAATCTTTACAAAAACGCAGTGGATGTAATTATGTTTACCAAAGGTTGCATTTATTAAAAACCTATGTAAACGTATAGACGTTCTACCAGTATTCATTATCGGCAGCCACAATCTTAAAAACATAAGACGTGTAGATGAAAAAGTGTTGATAGCAAACACAAAGAAAACTACAAGAAATTCTGCAGAATATAGTGAAGGAAAAACGAGAAAAAAAGAGTAAAAATCAATTGTAAGAAGACAAAGATACCAGCAAAAAGGACAGTTAAACATGCAAATTACAAATTGGAGTTACCGAAATCAAACAAGTACAAAAATTTAAATATATTGGAAATGTTTTAACAAAGGACGGAGTGTGCAACACCGAAATCCGAAATAGCAATAGAACAGCGTAAGGTGCCTTCCAAAAGCTAAGCAAAGCATTAGCAAACAGGAACATTTCGTTAGAAACAAAAACAAGAGTGCTGAACTATTATCCAATATCAATGCTCCTATATAGCAGTGTGTGCTGAACAATCTCCTCAGAGATGAAGAAGAGACTTGAAGCAACAGAAATTTGGTTCTACAGAAGGATTCTGTGAATATCACGAACTGAACATTTGAAGAAAGTCGAAGTTTTAGAGAAAATGGAGACAAAAAAAGACACTTTACTTAACACCGGAAAGAGACAGTTGAAATTTCTAGGGCACATAATGAGGAAAGAGGACTTGAAAAACTTAACACACAGAACATGTTGAATGCAAGAGAGACAGCTGAATACGGTGTATACACTAACTAACGAACTTGTGTCACTGCTTGTCAAAACAGGGTTTGGTAGAGATGATAAAAAGTCAAATTTTACTAAGACCTACAATAGACGGGGAATTGTAGAGAGCCATTATCTCCATCATTCTGAAGGGGCATGGTATATAGAAGAAGATTTGCAAATATTCATTCACTGCTGTAATTATATTGGTCAAGGCAGTAATTTCTGTCGTTAATTATGGTTGGATTTTTAGCGTCATCTGAATTTCTATCCGATATGGTGTGTACCAGGATGGATTCTTCTTTTCAGAAATGGCTTTATTGTAAATAATCAATCACTTGATTTGTAAAACGTACAAAATTTATCAACTTGTAAAATTTTCACAAAGTCTCCCTCATATACACACACACACACACTCACGCCTGCACACATAGATTCATAAATAAAGCACCAAACTAGGTAGATGGAAACGTTTGCTATTTGACAAAATGCCATAAAATCATCACCTAGCATGTTCAGCTGGATTTCTTCAAAGTTTTCAATTATAGACTTTCGAATAGTCATATCTGCTTAGTTTGCTGCCCTAAAGTAAACAAAGCAATTTGTAACCAAACGGGTGGATTTTTATTTATTACTGCGACATATGTGTTTATTACTTAAACATTTTTTTAGTTGGAACCCGTATTTGAGTAGACTCTCCGTTTATTTATTAAACAATATATTTATTTATTTTCGTCTACCGGCCTAAATGTTCGAGCTTTGACATCGACGGGTATCTATAGACTTGGAAATGTCTCTTCGAGAGATGTAAATTTCTTCGGTAGAGTAACTGGCTCTTGGCTTTGCTATAGTAGATTTTCGTCTCTTAATGGTAAATCAATTTTTCCCACATTTAATAAAAGGAATACAGGTTGGATTCTTTAATTTTTTCATATTAAACAAGTTCTTCATATAAAGCAAAGTGCAAAGCATCCATAATATTATACCAAAGTTCAACTTTGTAAATTTCTGTCCAATTTTGTTTTAGAAGGATCCACAAATTTTCTGTCTAAGTCAATGCCAAGCGAAATTCCTATCTTGTAGTCGACATTCGATTTCCTTTCTTGAATTTATAGAAGTTGAACACTAGCCAATTGGACAATAAAAACCTGTTTCATCCACAACAAAATCTGTGATTTACGTGATTTTATGAGAATAATGAGTATCTTTTATGGAGAAACTTACTGTAATCTATATCCATTCACGTTTTTTCATGACATTACCTGTTACATATACATTTTAATAGCGTAATTACAAATTCATAATTTTCTAATAAAAACATGACGTTTGACAACCCAATTTTCATATATTCACTACGAATTATATATTCTTGAACATGATCTCATTTTCTGTGAAATAATTAAACTGGAGAATGCGCCATTTTTTAAGTAAAATTCTTCGTGAAGCATTTCTTAAAAAGAATTAAATCCTTTACCGTTAAAGTATAAAGCATAAGGAAACCTGATGAAAATTAGGAAGAACTCAGAATTAATACAATTGAATATCGCAATATATATTAGTCATGTTAGATCGTTTTGGAGATTGGGATTTTGATTAATAAGAGAAAAGACAGCACAACCTTTTATCTCCTGTTCTTGACGTCATTCATATGAAGTTCTACGAGAAGTCTTTATTTCTAAAGTTATCTTTAATTTACATATGATTTCTATCGATGATTTTGTAATTTCCATGAGTCAATGTTTGAATCATCATTTAATTATATATCATGTATCCTAAGAAGGATATTTTTTGGCTTTTCACTAAGTATTTGGTGTATAGCGAAAATATCATATAACTATAGATCCAATCTGTCAAGTGTGCAAGCTAATTGAGGTTTAGTAGAGGTTGGGCCGTGTGTTCTATTGAGGGTCACTATACCCACGAATAAAACAGGAGTTCAGCATATATAACCAATGTCCCATACCGTTTTCTTTCCCACCCTCGCGTGACTTACCAGTGAAAATTGTTCAGCAAGATTATGCATACCCAACTCACACCATGCACAGATCACTAGACGTAAACCCCATTGAAAATATATAGGACATGTTCCAGATCTCACTAAATTTACAACAGCCACAACCAATAAATACATCTCCATTTTGGACAAGTCTGTCATATTTCTGGATAGATAGATAACATCTTTATAGAACCTATGGAGCTACACGTTCTTATTATAAGCTTTGGCAATTCAGTATATTTGTAATAATAATAATAATATTAATACAATACACAGAATCATATTATGGGTACAAGATTCCTCATTTTATTATTAATAAGAGAGGTATAATTTATGTTTTATAAAATGCATTTTTATATGAGCTGTAATATACACTTGTCTTATCCGTCGAATATTTATTTATATTTCCATTTTTCAAAAAAGTTACAAGATCCTAACTTTGGTTTGCATGTTTTATATAATTGAGAATAAATTTCTATATTAAAAATTGTTCGGAAAACTTAAGGAATTACACTTTTAGACTCGAGCGTAAGTAGTGATTTAATAATCAGCAAAAAAATAATATAAATAAATGCTGTGAATGGAGATTTCTCAAGTAATGATATTTAGAAAAATGATTAATTTTATTCCATGTCTTTGATTTTTGATCAATATTATTCCGACCAGTAACCACGAGCAAAAGTAGAAACTTCTGGTAGGTAAGAGGATAAAACCAATTTAATTACGAATTAAGACCTGAAGTCTTTTCTTTTCATTTGTTGACAAAATATATTTCCTATTAAAACCTTGTTTGGTACAATCTTCAGTTTTGGCTACAAACTGAGGACCTAACTGCCAACCAGTGAAATATACATTATTCTAACTTCTCTCGTTTATATTCAATGATTATTCTAAATTATCTTAATCTGATAAATTCCAAGATACAGATTCGAAGGCACTAAAACCTGCATAAATATTTGTCTCTCAAGTCTATCATTGCACGCTACTGCTAAAGAAGATTCACCAAATCTAGCTTTACTGAGCAGGGAATCATTCAATTAAAGTGGAAAATTCGATGATTAATGAACTCAGTCCGGCAAATCTCCCGCAAACTGGTTTTGACTCTACCCCTCCTTCTCCTATTCCTTTTTCTCTCTCTCTTTATATATATATATATATATATATATATATATATATATATATATATATATGGAAATCTTCAATCTTTAACATGTTTCACCGATAAATCAGCGTGACCAGAAAAAATATTCATCGACGAAATATCAAAATAAAAGTTTTCAAAATTGTCTTAAACATTAGTGTTATATTAGATTCTCTTATAAATATATATATATATATATATATATATGTGTGTGTGTGTGTGTGTGTGTATGTGTGTGCGTTTGTGTATGTTTGTATGTATATGTAAGAAAATATGTTAAAAGACCGGAAAAACGGACGTATAATAAAGTGCTCGGTGCAGCTGCCTAAAACAACAGACATGCAGAGCAAGCCGTAGCACGATAAAAGTAGTGGGCTGTAGTTTGAGGAACACTTGTTACCAGCCACATGAAGAGAACTATGTTGAAACTAAAAGCAGTGTGCGGTAGTATCCATTTTTTTACCTCTTCTCTCTGTACCTATATATGTATTATTGCGTATATATATATATATATATATATATATATATATATATATATATATATATATATATATGTGTGTGTGTGTGTGTGTTTGTAAAAGACAATAGGAAAACTGTAACAGTTGCCAAGGCGTTTCGTCCTATGTGGACTTTTCAAGGCAAAAAACGAAATGAATTTATCAAACAAAGTAACTAATAATAACAAAAAAATGTCTTTAGCAACTGCAAGAATTTAGAGAACGCTATTTTCATACTGTTAACTGAAAATTAGTTTAATTACTCTCACGAGTGGAGATATTAATTTTATTGCCGTGTTGAGGGATTCAATCATTTTCTTTTGATTTCTTAATACTTTTCTGTACGTTTGTTTGGGAGAATAGTAAATCTGTTAAGATAAGTGAAACAGGAAAAAAGCCTGGGCGTAGATTAATATTTGGTTAATATTCAATGGCGGCACTCTCGAGATTTTCTTTCTGAGTGAGTTTTTTTTTTATGAGTGTAGCATTTTTAAAATCAAAATTTTGGTTGAATTTATTTCTATGTATGACCAGTTATTTACTTTCTTTTATTTTTTAGTCTTTTTGAATATGTTTTATCACTTTTGTTTTTAAGTATCCTACAATGAGATAACAGATGATATGCCAAGAAATATTCTAAGAATCTGCTCCCAAATTTATTGTGGTTGATCAAGAGATTAAAGCAATTTCTATGCATTTTCATATTAGTAATTTACTTTATCTTTTAATTAAAGTAGTATTTTGAAATCGAAATTATGATCACATTCATTTCTGTAAGCAACTACTGCATTGAGTGCGATGTTTTGTAAACCACCCCCTTTATTTTCATACTGTATAATCTTTTAAGTCAATTTTCTGAGATTTCTCCTATGCAGTAACGGCCTTAGGTTTGATGGCACTCCGGGCAAGCTGAGCCATATTTTTTTTTTAAGAAAACAAAACTGAAAAATGTAGAATAACGAGTTTATTTCAATATACAACTTAATACAAGCTAAAGAAAACATTCATTATCCTAGCGAAAACATTTTTACCAATCTTAAAATCTGCAGATCTTTTCATGGCATTTTCTGAACCTATCTTCTTTACAAGATCATTTTCTATTGACAAAATAGCCAAAGAATTTAGTCCGTCTTTAGTCATGGATGACAACAAGTATGTCTTATAAGCTTTAGTTTTGGAAGATCAAAAACACATGACATGGTTGCATGATGATACCCTCGGCCTTGAAGGCGACCCGGGCGACCGCCTGAGTTGCCAGCACCTTAAACCAGTCTTGCGCGTATGTATTCCTTGTGGCATTTATTACAGGAGATACAGTAAATTCCTCTTTCAAGATTTATCTTATAATTATTTTATGTGTCAATTAAGTGTTTTTCTCGTATTCGAAATAGTGTAACAAATATTATGTAAAGGTTAGATAAATTATTTTCAGTTGTAGTTATGATAGATTTTGTATGTTGAACAATATATTTTGATTCATTAAGTTTTTCATAGTCCCCTCTTCTATTTTAAAATATTTTACGTGTTTTTTCTTTCGCGTTGTATAGGTAATAATTACAGTATCTGAGATTAAAAATATTTTCAATGTATTTCCCTTCTTCATATAATTATTTTGAGAGCACGGATTTTATTTTGTTGTCAGGGTGAGAATAGAAATTTATGAGATTATTTTTATTAGTTGATTAGCGAAAAATATTTAATTTGCCAGTACACCGGTGCGTAATATCGAGGAAAGGTAAATTAAAAATAAATATATATATATATATATATATATATAAAGAAATTTGAAACTTCCAGTATCCCCTACCCTTCGTGCGCATGCGTAACATCGACATAAACGTCATTTCAGTCCAATGAAGTCTGAGACGACGGAACTGTTAGAAAAAATCTATAATTTGTCATTAATTTTTTTTACATCTTGGTTAATTTTTGACAGTTTTTTAAACAAATGTTACTTCTCTGTTTTAAAAACCTTGCAAAAATAAAATATATATTTCTGAAACGTTATTTGAAATAAAATAGCAAATATAATATTAAATTAATCTGGTTTGAAACAAATATTAATTACTTATAACATAAAAGGATGCATACAAATTCTTGTATCCTTACAGAGGTTACAAACAGACAGATATGGTACACGAGTAAAAGGAACAGCAACACGGGTGTAGATGGAGGAAAGAGAGGTTTATTGTAAAAGCGAATACACAACTGAAAGACAGAGAATCGACTAGCACTTCCCGAAACTAGTATCAGGTATGACCTGTCCATACTACATATATTTACTGATATTGTCAGTCCACAACAGGTAATAGGGAGAATGAGACATTCTATTACATCACAAATATCTCTTATCTACGGGTCCTTATTTTTCTAAAGTTTTAATTCATTTATTTACATTCGATTGATAGACGATCATGTTCATAGTTAAGTATGGTGGAATAGACTATAAAGTCTTTTTTCGACATAAGTGGGAACAACCCTAAAAATAAATGACCATTAAATGCTAGATTTATTAATTTGTACATCCATACTTCAGAGATTCTGCACGTAATCACACATACAAAAACAAATCAAAATTAAAAACATTCGGGGTCGTCAGATTATAAAAAACTTTACAAAATATGATTAGTAAATATAGTCTAACTTAATAATACTATTTCTTAAGAATTATGTCATTGAAAATAGATTTTAAAAGATTTAAAATTTTTATAAATTATTCAATTTAAAATTGTAAAAGAATTAAAACGAATCATCATTAATTTTTCGTCGAAATCATTTTTCTTCAGATAATATTGTGTTTAATATATATTATTTATAAAATCAATTAGAAGCTGCTTTAATTAAATAATGTCTTAGTTTTATTGCATTTCATATTTTTCAATCGCAAAAATAATCGCTGAGTTTCATTCTTCAAAGAAATCTCCTTTTAATTAATAGAGTCACTGAAAATTATCCAGAGGATTTCTCAAGTTTTCATAACATTAAGTAATACATTGTGTTATAGCTGCTCTGACAGATTGTTCCTATTGTTATGTAAGCAAAACACACACACACAGACCAAACACACATATAAAATTCTTGCATATATGCTACACTTATACACATATATCTATATGTATATACACATGTAAAAAATTTTCTAGGAAGATTATCTAATAAAAACATTTAAAAAATTATCATCCATTTTGAAAAAGTTCTGAAGATTTTATTAACATATGTCAAATATTTGATTTTTGCAAGAATTTCCAATTCAATGTTTCCGTCAGCGCAAAAAAGAAGCGAAAATTAGCTATATTAAAAGTTAGTACCACCGCTGACGCAAGAAAAACAAGTTTTTTTAATCAAATTTCTAATTTTTTAAAAAGGAGTAAAAAATTAATTATATAAAATACTTTGATCTACCTCTTAATAATAAAAAAGAACTATGTTTTCATTGCGTTTGGAGCAGGTTTGTCACAGGGTTTACTGAAATTTAAGGTTTTCATTGAGGTACCTACATATATATATATATATATATATATATATATATATATATATATATATATATATATATATATCTGTGTGTGTGTGTTTTAACGAGCGTCTGTTATGTCTATCGGTTTGTATATTCAAGAAATGTTAATAATGTAGATATGCTTTTAGATAGGGATCGAACTTGATCCCTCCCTGTAGGATAAACCACAGTTTCATATAGCGTGATTTCCTGCTTGGTTAAAGAGAGCGTTACTAATCAGGATGGCTCTGTAAAGTACGTTGGACCAAACTGTTTATAAAATAAAAAATAAAAATTGCTAGTCTATTCTAAATGCGAATACACACCATAATTACGTTTGAAGTAATAAAATTTTCAGATTAAAAATAAATCCATTATTTCTTTAGAAATTCTTCACACACACACACACACACACACGCGGACACACACACACACACACACACACACACATATATATATATATATATATATATATATATATAACAGGGCAGACTGGGTTCTATAGACATACTGGTCTAGGAGAAATGCAACTCCGAATTCAAAACTTGGTGAGTGTCGTTTGGGGACCCTGTGTCATGTGTGTGTGTGTGTGTGTGTGAATTTGTGTTCAGTTTCAGAATTTAATTCTATATCATTAAAATTAGAATAAAAGCCTTGAGAAGATTTTACTCTGTCCGTCTTTTCGCGCTACCGATGAATAGAACAGAAATTATGGTGAAGAAGAAAAACCTCACACTTTGACTATTTAAATATTTATATAATTTTGATTAGCAAAGTGAAAGATCTACAACTTTTTCAAAGTGAATATTCATTGTGCAAAATTGTTATTTTTCTGATTTGCTATTCTTTTTGTCTATGTCAGATAGTTGATTTGACACTATTTGATGTTTTGACTGTGTTACAAATAGCAGGAACATTAAAAAGTCTCTGCAAACAGCAATATAATGTCTGTGTTACGTATATTACAATCTTCATCGAAGTTCATTGAGATGTATCCATCAAAAGGATAAAGAGAATTTATGTCCCAAAATCTCATTTTTGGATCCGTGGGTACTAGAGTAACTCAATTTGTTTTTGCCATAGAGAAACATAGAACGCAGTAAATGGAGAAAGGTAATGAGGCAATCGATCGATACAGTACAGGAACAGGCTACTGAAATGTCCATATTTGCAGCTGCAGATACACGAATAAAAATTTTCTTTTCCATTATACAAACGGTTTATATAATTGATTCCTTTTATTGAAATATCCTTCTGTTTTTCTCTTACCTGAAAAATATTTGTAAATGGCATATTTTCAGAAAATGTTTTTAAATAGTAATTTATTGTTCGTGATTGTTCTTAGCACTGCAACACCAATGAGCTGTACAAAATAACTTTGAAATCTACTTGTTTGTCCAAGTTAAATTAATTCATAAAATGAATGTACTAATAACAAACATGCTTAAGAAGAAGTTTAGTTGCATAAGTAATATTATGACGCAAAAATACTATTAAGCTATGGGTCACTATCAGAGCGAATACGGCTTCATTTATGTAAATACTAAATATAACATTAATAGAAATCATAATTAGTAGCAATTATAGAGATTTCACAGAAATGAGAAAATGTCAGTGATTACGTAAGAAAATCAAGTATGATACAGCGTCAGCAAAAGATCGCGTAGTGTCAGTTGATCTTTTATTGTTATAGCTTTTATAATCCATACAATATTTGTATACCATTGCATAATGCTGCAATATGAAAAACAATTCAGAAAGATATGTTATTGTAATGAAATTATATGAAATTAAATAATTAGTAGGCGAAAAATGTGTTCTTATAACATTATAATAACTACTTAATACTTAATACTTACTCAGTTCAACAGCTATCTGTAGCTTTTAATCAATGATTTGCAAGTTTCCTTTGGTATTTTATTCCATTTTTTTTTTTTCATATTCTCCTTAGGTCCAGAAAGTTTTCCGAAGCTCTTTTATGAACTTGAATTTTTAATAAACGCCACAAATTCTCTATTGAATTTAAGTCTGGAGACTGTGATGGCCATTCGAGTATATTGACATTGTTTTCAATAAGATATTTTTTCGTAGATTTATCTTATGTTTAAGGTCATTCTTTTATTGCAAAACCAATTTATTTGGAGGACCAAGCTTTACTACTGACTCAAATAAATTAGAGTACAAAACATTTTCGTATATTTTTGAATTCATTCTACCATCTTTTATCTCTCAATTACCCGTGCCATTAACTGATAAACATCAGGAAACGATGATATTGTCACCACAAAATGTGTGTTCTTCGGTGAAGAGGTGGTGCCATCTTTTATCCAAACATGAATCCTTGAATAAGGCCCCACAATTTCAATTTTTGATTCATCAGTCCATAAAACACTCATCCAAAATGATTCCAGCTTACTCTTATACTCACGAACAAATTTTAACCAGGCATTCTTCTGTTTCTTCAATAGTAGTGGAGTTTTTTTTTTTTTAAACAACGCGATCTGAGTTGACTGTTCATTGCTTATTGTTCGCTTGGTAACTATAATAGCAGTCATTGGATGTTCTTGAATTCTTCTCGTTGATCTGGGAGAAATCTTGCGTGGTGCAACATATCTCGTTTTATCCTCAACAATCTTCATCTTTGTATACTTAGCAATAGCGAAACTAATAGTAGTGAAAGGTATGTTCAGGATATTTGGTAATTTCCTATAGCTTTTGCCTTCCTTCCAGTGTTTGATGATCAATTCTTTTTGTGAATTTGATAGTTCCTTGCCTTTCCCGATGATGACAATTATTGACCTTTATTTGTGTGTGGTGATGCACTTATATAAGAAATACATGGCAGAATGTTCCGATAATAAGATAGTTGAAAGAATCTAGCAAAATCTTTCAAAGAATTATGTATATAAAGGTAATTTAAGCCTTTTAATATTGACGACATATTTTGTATGTATACTTTTCGCTTCGAAATTTTATAAATAACACATAATTCTATTAATAACAAAGTTTTCTAATTTTTTTTGCATAATGCAGAATAATGCAATAGTGTAGATATATTGTATGGATTTTTTTTTTTTCATAAGTTATATCTATGTTAATTATAACATTTCATAGTGTACGAATATTTTCAATAGTGTGTATATATATATATATATATATATATATATATATATATATATATATATATATATATATATTATAAATTAATTGATTTAAAATATGGTGGCTACACAGTTCAACCATGTTTCAAAAAATAGAAGCTAAAAACCCTAATTTTATTTTTGCAAATAAATTAAAAGCATTAGTTCTATTTCATCTTCAAGCGAATTTTTGGAGTAACTTTTAAAATTTACCGGGTTTTAAATACACAGCTAAAATCACGTTTCCATGGTTACAGAATATTCTACTCCAAATTGAACATAGGGGTGTCTAGATTTTCCTTATGACAGTATCATTGTATCAGTTATTCTATATTTTGGTAAGGGGTGAGGATGTATTTTTACATTGAAACCTGAATGGTGAGAATGGGTTAAGAATTCTTGCGACAAATTTGACATCACAATGGGATCACTAGACTCAGCTTTCTCCTGATCTCATTGGCCTCTTTATAATATACAATCTTACAGCACACTATGAAATTAATACAGATGATATTGGTTTGTACAGGGACGATGGGCTAATGGTCATTAGAAACTCAACGAACTTCAAAATAGATAGAATTAGAAAGTTATTATATAAAGAATTTAAAAGCATGGGCTTAAAAATTACAGTTAGTACTAAATTAAAAAAAGTAGACTTCTAGATATAACTTTAGATCTAAATAAAAATACATACACACCTATATAAAAACCCAACACCAATCCTTTATATATACATCCTAAATCAAATCACCCCCATCTATAATTAAACATATACCGTTATCCATAAGTAAACGAATTAGTACAAATTCAGCTAATAACAAGATTTTTGATGAGCATATCAATGGCTATAATAAGGCTCTAAAAGATAGTGGCTACAAAAACCCAAAACTAGCGTATATAAAAAATGAAAATGGAAAAACATAGAAAAAACAGATGGAAAAAATTATTTGGTATACTCCCCATATAACCAAATGGTAAAAAACAGATTAGGACATAAATTCCTCACATTAATAGTCAAGCATTGAATTTGTGAAAATAAACATACTATTTTCAATAAAAACACACTAAAAAAAATTAAGTTATAGCTGTACAAAGAACTTAGAAAAAATCATTAAGAACCATAATGCTAATATCTTAAATAAACACTTATACCAAAACCAAAAAAATTTAGACAATAGAAAAATTAAGATAAAAACTGATGTAAATAAACAAAAACTATGTAATTGTCAAAAACCCTCAAAATTGCCCACTACAAAATAAATGTTGCACTGAATCATTAGTATACCAATGCAATATCTCTTCGATTGAAAATCCTGATAACATAAAAATATATATAGTTTACTGCCTAGCCATGAATTCAAAAAAAGATTCAACCAACATCAAACTTCATTTAGAATAAATAAATATAAAATCAAACATCTCTCAAAATATTTCTGGCATCTAAAAGAATCAAATAAAACACCTACAGTAAAATGGAAGTTAATAAGAAGAGCTAGAATTTGTAGATCATTAAACGACCCGTGTCTCTATGTATACAAGAGAAACTATATATTACTAAGTTTATAAAAAAATAAAATTTACTGAATCAGAGAAATGAAATAGCTATTATATGCCGTCATTGTCAAAAATTTTCCTTAAATATATAAAAAAAAAAAAAAAAAAAAAAAAGTCTATTGGAATGGCAGGAAAATGTTTAAACTGTTATTTAAAATTGTGGTTAAAACGTAAAAAAACATAAACACTGTTTAAAAATTGTAGTTAAATAAAATGTATCCTAACCCGAAACACCTCTATAATAAAATACTACAAACACTTGAATGAATCCGATAAAATCCTGAAAAATGAAATTATAACTAAAGCTAGATGATAGGTAATGTATGACCCATTGTTCTTTGTACATACATATGAAACTTTATTACTAGGTTACATATATTTAAAATAAATAATTTAATTAATTAATACATAAAGTTTACTAAATCTGAGAAATGACTTAGATAGTTTTGTATGCCATTTATATTACTTAAATATTTAAATATAATAGTTTAAAAATAATTTATACTTTGTTATGGAAAATAATTATACTTACTATGAGTAATTATCCTTCTGTTATAAAGTAATATAGTCAATTAAAACTAACAATGAAAATATTTTAAAATTTTAATGTGGTATTTTAAAATTTTAAAATTTAATTAAAATTGTAGTTAAATAAAATGAATTCTAACCTGTTCTTGGTACATACATATGAAACTTTACTACTTAGGTTACATATATTTAAAATAAATAAATAAATTAAGTAATAAATAAAGTTTACTAAATCCGAGAAATGACTTGGCTAATTTTGTAGTAAGTTCCATTAATATTACTAAAATAATATTTTAAAATATAAAGGTTTAAAAATTGTAATTTACATATATACTTGGATATTGAAAAATAATTTTACTTACTATGAGTAATATTCCTTCTGTTATAAAGTAATATAGTCTAATATAACTAACAATGAAAATATTTCAAAAGTTTAAAAGTTTGTAATTTTAAAATTGAAACTAAAATTAAAGTTAAATTGAATGAATTCTAACCTAAGTTTCTTTTAAATAATACTACGCACTAAAAAGAATCCCAAAAAGCAAATATAGTAAAATAAAATTAATATGAAATGCCATAAGATGTAAGCTTTTGAATTATGTCCTTTGTACTTACATGAGAAACATTATATCACTAGGTTTATATATATATATAAAAAAAAAAAAAAAAAAATGTAACCTCATATACATACTTAAACTTGAATTAATACATAAAGTTTACTAATTCTGAGAAATGACTTAGATAGTTTTGTAGTCTGGGCCATTAATATTATTTAAATAATATCTAAATTAAAAGTTTAAAAATTGTAATTTTTATATACTTTGATAGGAAAAAAATTTTTTTACTTACTATGAGTAATTATCCTTCTGTTATAAAAGTAATATAGTCTAAATTAAAACTAACAATGAAAATATTTTAAAATTTTAAAGTTATAATTTTAAAATTTTAAAATTGAAATTAAAATTGTAGTAAAATAAAATGAATTCTAACATGTTATTTATACATACATATGAAACTTTATTAATTAGGTTACATATATTTGAAATAAATAAATTAATTAATTAATAAATAAATAAAGTTTACTAAATCTGAGTCTTAGCTAGTTTTGTAGTAAGTGCCATTAATATTACTTAAATAATATTTAAATTTAAAGAGAAGAAAAGGAAAAAAAAAAAAAAAAAAAAAAAAAAAAAAAATTTACATATACTTTGATATGGAAAAATAATCTTACTTAATTTGAGTAATTTTCCTTCTGTTATAAAAGTAATATAGTCTATTAAAACTAAACAATGAAAATATTTTAAAATTTTAAAGTTGTAATTTTGAATTTGTAATTAAAATTGTAGTTAAATTGAATGAATTCTAACCTAAATTTCTTTTAAATAATACTACACGCATTAAAAAGAATCCAAAATAACACCTATAGTAAAATAAAATTAATATGAAATACCATAACATATAGCTTTTGAATGACCCATGTCCTCAGTACTTACATGTGAAATATTATAATAATAGGTTTTTATAAAAGAAAAGTTTACTGAATCAGTGAAATTAAGTAACCATTTCTGCTGTCATAGTCATATAAAAAAAAAAAAAAAAAAAAAAATGTAACCTCATATACATACTTAAACTTAATGTTAAAATAATCCTACATAATATAATGGATTCTAATACATTTAACTGTTCTTAAAAAGAATATAGTAAAATAAAAATTAAAAAGGAAAATATTTCAAATTGTAGTTAAATAAAAGTATTGTAAAAAAAAAAAATCTTTAATTTTAAAAGATGACGTTGAAAAATTTTTACCGTTAACAATTTTTTTTTTTTTTTTTTAAATTCAGACGACATCCATTCAACTGACGTCAGGTTTCAATGTAAAAATACATCCTCACCCCTTACCAAAATGTAGCTAATAACTGATACAATGATACTGTCATAAGGAAAATCTAGACACCCGTGTTCAATTTGAGTAGAATATTCTGTAACCATGGAAACGTGATTTTAGCTGTGTATTTAAAACCCGGTAAATTTTAAAAGTTACTCCAAAATTCGCTTGAAGATGAAATAGAACTAATGCTTTTAATTTATTTACAAAAAATAAAATTAGGGTTTTTAGCTTCTATTTTGAAACATGGTTGGAACTGTGTAGCGAAAATAACCATATTTTAAATCAATTAATTTATAATATTAATGCTCTGTAAATTTACATTGAGCACTATTTTGTAAAAATAAATATCTATAAGAACACCGGATTTTATATCTTACTGTTCTTTCTTTTTTATATATATATATATATATATATATATATATATATATATATATATATATATATATATATATATATATATATATATATATATATATATATATATATATATATATATATATATATTATTGGAACTTGTGTTTAAGATCAAAAGATGTATATTAGACAAGAATTCAGAATTTCGGCTTTGATTTCCTAGCATTTATATTTAGAGGAATTGTCCTTCCATTACTTTTTTGGTGGGGTATATATATATATACATATGCCATGTTTGATGGATATCAGTTATCGCCTCTAATTTTCCCTCTGGAAGTTCTCCACTGCCTTAACCAGGTATTGAACTCACCTTCTTTGGGTCTGTCACTGGATCTAACCAACGCCTTTATCCACTGTGCCATGTGTCATTAGGTTTATAATACTCAGAAGTTCATACCCAGATGTCCTCACAGTGGATAAAGGGTTGGTTAGATCCAGTGACAGACCCGAAGAAGGTGAGTTCAATACCTGGTTAAGGCAGTGGAGAACTTTCAGAGGGATAATTAGCAGGAGATAACTGATAACTGACATCAATTAAACATGGCACGTGGAACTAGAACAGTCTACCCCAGTGAACGAAATAAAGGGTTCAGTTCGAAATTCCAACCACCTGAAGAAGACCGGAGCGTACAACGGCCGAAACGTTGTGACAAATATGGCGACAAAGATGAGAATAGTCCCACTAATGTAAATACTGTAAATATGTCCGTGTCAATATATGTATAAATAAATAGATGTGTGTGCGTATGTGTGTTTTATGTTTCTTATCGCTACCTTCTTAATTTATCACTATCATTTGCCTGTATTAGTAATTCTCAATACTAATAAATTATATATTTAGGGAACAAAGGGACCTTTTTTTTTCAATTCTAAGCCTAATATTTCTTTTTATAATGAGCTTAATTCCGTAATCTATATTTATATTAGGAATGAAAGTGTTACCAACAAATTTCTGATGGTAGATATAAATATTTAAATAGGTACTTAAAATATATGTGTATAAGTTTAACATATATGTGTAATAATTTTTACATATATATACAGATATATATGTGTATGTGTGTGTGTGTGTGTGTGTGTGTGTGTGTGTGTGTGTGTGTGTGTGTGTGTGTGTGTGCGTGAGTGTGTTTGTGGTTTAGCTTATATAACAATAAAAATAATCTCTGACAGAGCAGCTGTAACATAAGTTTCCATGAAGTAAAAAAAAGCAAAAATCAACCATAGTAAATCCAGAAAAAGAATTAAAACATTCGGAGTGTAGGAACAAAATGTCGGATAATGAGAATCAAATTACACGATAAGATTAGGAAGGAACGAATTGGTTGTGCATAAAAAAGGCGTTGTGTGATTGAAGAAGAACGAAAAGAATCGGAGATAAAAAAATCACCTCTACAGTTAGATTGTGTATTTGGTGATGTGATGCAATTTGCAGAGATGCAAAATAACCCCCTTTTTTACAAGGCAACATGGCTTTAGAATGGAAAAATACGCATGCAATTAAATCAAGAAAAAGCAACTGCAAGAATTAGAATCCTGCTAGAGGTTGTATGACGAAAATAAGATCACCTGTTTGTCAGCATTAACCAACTCTATTCTCGTTCAGCAATATCGTAAATGCATACCGAGCCCACTGTTAACTGGATGCAGACAACAAGGAGTGTTTGTAGTGAGCGACAACTATTGTAAAGGCTAGAATAACACATTGACATATGAAATATCTGGAATTTATATATAGGACGGTGAAAGTAAATGTCGTATTTAGCCTACTGTTTCCGTTTTGATAACGTATTTGACAAGATTGACTTATATTGTAAAATAAATGTTATATTTGTCTTGTTTGTAAAATTTTACGACAGTCTTTTGATGTTTATTCTTTATTGAAATATTCTTGTTCCCGATTCTCTATAAGTTTCAGAACTGACATTTTAATATGCCTTTTGCTTTGACGTTGGCATTTTTATGATAAACATATCCCTCTCGTTTCGGCTTCCATCAATTGTCATTATTAAGTACGTTGATAATAACTTTTTTGCGGTAGGTGTCAGGTTTTTATTATTCAAAGTATTTAATACAACTCATTTATTTATTTACAAATAAATTTAAAAGATATAAGCCATAAAACATATATTTCATTAATACAATACCTAACACAATTTGATAAGTTATGGTTTTATATTGCACCTGATAATATGAACTGCGTCTCATTCTTTGGTAATACATGCATTCATATTTTCAACTTTTATACGTCTGTGACTTCAAAAATACATCTGGAAGTCATTTTATTGCCTCGTAGATATTTTCTTTTTATGAATATTGTTTTCCATTCTCAAAAGCCGTCTTGTATATTACATATTCTCTGTTGGACGAATCTCGGAGGGGGCTGTGGTCCATACCTTTAATTTAGTGTTTTACAAATGTACATTTGCAAACGTGGATTATATTTTGTTTTGTTGCATGGGACAAAGCATTATGCTTCATGATACACACTTTATTCTGAAGTTTCTTATGAGTGAGCTTTAGTACGGAAAATATATTGACCCCAAATCTGCCTGCATCTATTCTGTCATCAGTTTAAATTTGTAATTTCTCTGGCAACAATACTAGCTCTAAACATTGCTTCACCTTCACTAAGTCACAATGTCTTATGGGTGTGGAAGAATAAGGAAAAATACATTAATAATGAGAGAGAAGAGAAAAGAGTAATCAGGAGAACAACAGATAGGCCACTGATATTACATTTAATTTTTTTGCAAATTAAGGTTGGCTAGAAAGCATGGATTTGGAGGGGAATTCCACAAACGAGAAAAAAAAAACCTGTTAGCATAGTATGTACGGTTACATCTAGCTAACCCAAAGGTAAATTGATGAGATCTCGACGCCAGTTCAGTACTGCGCTTAAAAACAGAAAGTCTACGTACCGCAGCGAAAAGCTCATTTGAAAAATTACCATGAATGTATTTATAGAAACGAGATAGAGAGATAAACGTACGGTGGTAGGAAAGTGACTGAAGATGAACCACAATATCAGGACTATTAATATTGCGGATTCTTCTTTGGATTTTCTCAAGGAGTACCAGGTAAATAGCAGCATATGTGGCAGCAATATTCTAAGCATGGACTAATGCTAGACTTAGAGATATGTAAGATAGATTCTGGAGAGAACAATTGTCTCGCACAACACAGTGAATCAATTTTCGTAGCAGCTGTCCTAGCAATGGATTCAATATAGTCTTTTGACTTCATTGTTGTTTTTGATTTCATTTTCATTGTTCATTTCTGTTAATCATCTAACTGCTAGTCAAGCATCAGATCTACGTAAGGTAGCTTTACATTCATCACTATAAATAACTTCAGAATTCAGTTTCCATGTACTTCTCTTAATACACACGTTTCTAGATGCCTATTTCTGTTCTTTTTATTCTAATTACATATTTCCTATGAAGTTCCGTTTATTTTATAACGTAATCTTCTCAAAATTCTTAACAAAAACGTCTTCAAATATTGTCTCCTAGTCCATTTTTCTGGCTTATTAAATATTTATATTTTGAGAAAACATATTTTATGACATTCTGAAAAGTACATTAATTTCTGGAGCTAATCTTCATTGCTCTATGATATTCAATTTTTCTAAAATATTCAAAGCTGCATTCATAACCTACTTACATTACACATTTTCTTGTTATACCTTTCTTACAGTCAATTGTGGTATTATAATATATAAAATGGGTATCATAGACTAATATATACCGTATATACTTCGTCATCATCAAACATTTGTAGATCTAATTTGGAAGCTAATTTGACTACAGTAAATGGAATTATAGTTTAGTCAATGACGTAGCCAGGGCCAGCAGTAAATATGCTAATTCTATTTCTCTTGTATGATGAGACAACCTTAAAACTAGCTTCAAAATTAGGTCTTCACGTGTCGCATGATACGCGAGTATAATATATATATATATATATATATATATATATATATATTGCATATAATTTTACGCTTATACGATTGCGTATAAGCATAAAAGAGATTGCCGCCTCTGGGTTTATCTTCAATGCCCATATATATATATATATATATATATATATATATATATATATATATATATATATATATACACGTAGATAAGGATTTTTTAATTACTAATCCGACATATTAATTTTACTTTAAGCGATATTATTAGTGTCGACCCATATTAGAGAAGACGCTCCTTTTATTTTAAACAATGTTGTTTACATTTAGGGTACAAAACATTTATGAATTTCGAAGAGGTTTGAACCAGTAAAGTGTGTTTTAAAGGCAAATATAAATTTTTCCTTGATTAAGAAGTTCTTCCTAGTTGCGTGGTCAAATGCACGTTGGATCAATCGACGGTTTCCCGCTCAAATGGGACACAGGTGCGAATACTGCCGGAGATAGTATTATTTAATACGGTTCAGAATAATTATTGTCTATTCAAATATAGTTATCCAACAAAATAACGTTTAAAATCTAATATAAAGACTTGAACACCCGGAAATATATATATATATATATATATATATATATATATATATATATATAAATACTTGAACACACGGAAAAGAAAAGAAATTTAAGGACGACGTCATTATATGTACCTTGAAGGATCCCCTTTCAGTCGACATGTTTTCGTTTAATTGCACCAATGTCCACCTTTTGAAAAGGTATTGGTTTAAAGTGAATCCTTCAAGATATATATAATGACTTCGTCCTGATATATATATATAAATATATATATATATATATATATATATGTGTGTGTGTGTGTGCATATGCATATTACACTTTAAGCGTTATGAACGCAATTCGAATTATATAATAAAATCTCACATCATACCAAATGCTACTGTAAGCATTCTTTATGCAAATAGATTTTAGCCACTAAAATTATCATGGTATAATTTTGACGTCAGTATTAATTTATTCAGAATATTTCATAAAAATCAGTTAATAGAAATTATATTTTAAAAATTGATAATGCTTGTGTTTGTTTCTGCGTTTGTGTGTATTTAATATGTTGAAAATTGTTTCTATTGACATTTCACAGTTTTAAGTGATCATTTTCCAATCAACTGAATCCTCTAATCAAATGTCGTTACTTACAAAAAGGCACATTTGTGACTCACATATAACCGCTATAATTCACCACAAAATATATGTTTCTTTTGATCATCAATACCTCCTCAATATTCTTTAATTATTCGCTACATTCACTTTCAGATTCTCTGATTTTTCTTAATTCCTATTTTTCTTTATTTGTTTGATTGTCTGTTTTGTTTTTTTGACAAAGTCTTCTTATCTAACTTAAAGCCGATCAAAAATGTTGTCTGCTCTTCTAGAAGCACTCGTACCCAAATACACAATAAAAATGCCTTGAAAAAGCTAATGGTTTCGTGTTATGAAATAAGTACACATTAGCCATTAACGCCATTTGTTAAATTTTAGAAGACTTATTGTATTCTCAGCCCAATGAAGAAAACACTCTAACAATTTTAGTGGCATTTATAACTCTTCGTATATTTATATTTATCCGTAGTTAGTTGAGTTATGGATTGCCAACTGATTACTTTTGCTATGAAATCTTAAGAAAAAAATTGTTCTTGAAAACGTTGCTGGGAATTCAATTTATTGTTTTGATTAATATCCGCATTCTTGATGTTTCCTTCGGACGTTTCTGCTGATATATTGTTCATTTGTCAACCTATTCAGCAGACTCATTATTTATTATGCAGGACTGAATTTGAAAATGTCAGTCTATTACAAGTGTTACTTATTTCCATTTCCATGAGGTAAATGTGTGAGGAAGTATTTGAATGTAAAGGAATCCGTGTACGCAATTTATAACCTTTCCGTACAGAACACAAATCAAGGTCATGTTTCTTGTTGGTTCATCTCAAAATTATGTTTGCTTCAGCTACGAGAGCCTAGCTCAAGGATCACTCTTGAAGCTACACATTCTTACTGCAATATAAATTGCTGTGTAATGGTGCGAATTTCGATCATCCGGCATTCAACACATATATAGTTCAATCGTCAGGAAACTGAAGTGTAAGTGTAGGTCACAATAAGCTAAGATTACGGAAATATTACGAGCAGGATGGCCGTAAGCCAGTCGGTCCGATATGCTGCATCTGAGTATTTCTGGACAACTTATGGCGCCAATTCCCATTCTGGTTGTGAAGTCCCAATTGTATTTATCATAGACTGGT
This sequence comes from Acanthosepion pharaonis, assembly GCA_903632075.3. Lineage (NCBI taxonomy): Eukaryota > Metazoa > Mollusca > Cephalopoda > Sepiida > Sepiidae > Acanthosepion > Acanthosepion pharaonis. Next base: position 567,589 of record CAHIKZ030004651.1, read on the forward strand.
TGTCATACGAAGGTGAGATTGCAGTCTGCCCTGGTATTAAAATGGTTCATCATTTCCAGGGGCATTAGATTGAAGAGAACAAACCACTCGCTACGTCGACCCCACCTTCGTGCCGTAACTGTAACAATATGCTAAAAGCATTATTTAAATGTTTACTACGATTAAGTTATTCTGATAAAAAATATTTAGCTTAAAAGAAGTTCAAACCCGTAAATCCTCAATGAAATAATAAATTGTAATTATAGTCACTGCTCTATAGCAGTCGAACAGATTGTTTCACTTTGATACATAAAATTTCATTCATATAACCACATCTATAAAAATGCCTGTTTGTTGATATTTTCTCTCGATTATAACCTTATTTTTCTATTCTTTTCCAGGTAAGTACTTCCTTTGAATAACCATCAAGTGTAAGGTAATATATTCCTATAATCAATAATAATATAAAATAATTTATTTAATTATCCTAAATATGTAAACATTTGTCTGTAAGTTTATTTGCCTATGAATGATGAATACAACTGAATTGTTTTAAAAATTGAACTAATTAAGCATCAAACTTATAAATTTACTAAAAATGTCATTTTTGTGTAATTCTGAAAAGTGTTCTTACGATTATAAACTGATTTATTAAGGAGTATTTATTAAGGAGTATTTATTAAGGAGTGTAAATTAGTTTATTAAAGAGTATTTGCTCGGTTTTGTTAGCTTTATCCGCTGTTTCTTTCAGTGACAGAATATTGTAAGTGTATAGTGAAGCCATCAAATCAAGTTTCCATCCAATTTGTTCCTCGGCTTTCTTGATGCAAAACAAAGTCTTAGATGAAATATTATTAACATTATAAACATATTCCATTGTACGTAACTCCAATGCTCATGAATCTGAGTCCTGCACACTCCAGTTCGATATCAATGGAAAACACATCTTTTAAAACCTACATAAAATCTTTTATTTCTTTGGCAACATTACACTTTTTTAATTAATAAAATAACATTTACGAAGTTCTTCCTATTAAATTCACAATTTACGATTATATATGGCTCTTCATCGAATCGCTTCCTATTTTACATTGTACAATTCAAGAAATTAGGAAAAACAACTTCCAGAAATTCATAAAAAAAGCTTAACCAGCGCATTTACTAACTTCACCATCGATCATACATTAATGATTATTCCCCATATCAGCAGTAACCGAATCTATATTATCAACAAATTTCCCATCAAAGTATATCGAGATTGATTTTCATTCAATTGTTTTAAGGATTACCCTATCTTTTATTTATTCTGACAAGTGCTCCTTTTGAACATCGGCTTTATTTTGGTAGTGTAAACTTTTAATTAAGTCGGACTTTTATCACCATATACTCCAATGTATAAGAGATTATGGGATTCTGTGATGATGTACATTGGCGTTATCTTATGAATTAATGATGAGCGCTCAGCAGCTGATCAATATTAGAGAAATAATGTCTACTTTGCCTTCGGCTCACAACTATGCATATATTCACGCAGACAGCCGCCCCAAACTCATAAACATACACATCAATATATATATATATATATATATATATATATATATATATATATATATATATATATATATATATATATATATATATATATATGTATGTATTGACAAGCTGGTTTCATTAATTGTTTGCTGACAAAGAGGAAATTAACAGGCCGATAATGTTATAAATGCATACAAAAATTAAATTAGACACGACAGATTTAATATGGCCAATTTAGCACCATTCAGTGCTTCTAACTTTTAAATCAATGAATAACATAGTTTCTGTGAAAAGGAATCAACAGGTACGGACATCCACTGCTCTTGGACACCACTGAACAAAGCATTCTTGTAGAATATTTGCATTTTTTAGGGAATCGTACAATCATGGTATTTAGGCTAATTTTAACGAATTATAAGAGTTCGTTGAAATGTACTATTCCTGCCTTCCATGAGCTGAAATGATTTAAAAAAATATATAATTATGAAGGAAAAACGATAAAAAATACAAAATATTTTGGTGTGATGCGTTTCGTCCTTTAGGGCTTCATGTGACAAAGGTGATATTTACGTTAATGTCATTAAGCATGCGAACAAACGAGAGGTGTCGCCGAGGATTTAAAATTTCATTTTTTTTTTAAATATACTTTTAAACTATAGATATTAACGGATTAAATGAGATCAAATTTATATCAACTTCAAAAATAATTTAAATTAAAAACTCAGACACAGAAACACACACACACACTCACGCACACACACATACATATATGTAAGTATGTATGCATATTTCCTAAGTCAAATAACCACAAAAATAAATACAAAAAATATAGAAAATGATTAAATCCATAACTATAAAATATGTAACACACAAATCAAACTCTATCCAAAAAAAATTAAAAACTAATTTGCATATATATATATATATATATATATATATATAGAGAGAGAGAGATAGATAGATAGATAGATAGATAGATAGATAGATAGATAGATAGATAGATAGATAGATAGATTGAGTCAACAACAAAAGGCTGCGTTTAGTAAATTGCCGCCATTTTATATATATATATATATTTTTTTAATTTGGCGCACTCACTTTGTTTGTTTTTTGTAATATTTTGTTGACTGCACATTCGAGTACAGTCTCTGAGAAAAAGAGCCCCATGGTGCAATTTAATCCGCCAGAAGTTTGGAAAAACAGACCCCTTGCTTGACATTCAGAGTATTTGTGTCTCAATCTGAGAACAGTGCAGAGAATTCAAAACGAAATGGATCAGTCTAATGTTGATTACAAAGCTAGAAAACAAACACCGATCCTTCTAATAAGAAAAGAATTCCCGAATGTGTTGGTGACGGCCCCAGACTCAAGTTCCTTGAGGATGTAATGCTGCTCTGTCTCAAGTGTGTGACTGCTGGAAGACTATGACTGGCAACAGGACTCTGTACCATGCTACACAAGCAGGAGAACCCAGTCATGGCTGTCAGACAATTTCTGTGATCACATCACCCCTTACATCTGGCTACCTAACACCGAGAGGGCAACCCACTTCATTATTATCTGTGGGGTGCAGTTCAGCGAGAGACAAACAAAACTTGAAACGCTAAAGTTGAATTGAAAACTAGGATTATGGCTGCATTTAGCAACTTAAAGAATAAAACCGTCCAGAAGAGTGGCAGGAGATTCCGGAGGTTGTCTGGAGACTATGGTTGAAGCCAATGACTATTCTATTGAAAACAAAAATACTCTTTAGTATTTAAAGATATTTTTGTGTAATTTTTGTAAATATATCCGTTAAAATGAGATGTCAGTGTTATATTCATTTTTGTGTAATTTAGACGCCAATTTATGTACCGCCCCCTCTATATATCTGTCAAGTTATATGCGTGTGTATATGCGAGCGTGTATGTATAGGTGAATGTTACAGATCATTATAGAGGCATCTACTTTTATGTGTGCATCTATATGGATTATGCATAATATATATTATATATATATATATATATATATATATATATATATATATATATATATATATATATATATATATATATATATATATATATATATATATATAGGGGGAAAATAAAAACATAAGAACGGCTGCATAACGCGCTAAACACACACACAAACATATATATATATATATATATATATATATATATATATATATATATATATATATATATAAAATTTTTCACAAATAGCTTATCTATTTGTTATGCAGCCGTTCTTATGTTTTTATTTTTTTCCTTAAATTTGCCCTAGTTGAAAGAATATTCGTAGTAATCGGAGTCGTCTTTTCAGAAGAATCTATCTCTCGCGTTTTAAAGTCAATAAAACATCTCCGTTGGCTAAAGAGTCCTCTTTTCTTTGAGAGTGGATATCCACTTCACAGCAGCATAAATCATTTTGCAGGCTTGACAATTCCTCCGTTTCTTCTTTGACTTTTGTTTTAACCTTGTTTTTGTTTCTTTCTGCCTATTTAGACTTGAATCACTTCAACATGGTTTCAAGTGACGTTTTGCCAATCGATTTCCATTGAATGCTTTTTTCAACTTTTCAGTCACGTCGATCGTGTCGCCAGGAGTCTCTTGCGAGCAGAAGCTCTAACAAATGAAAGACAGCGACTGGAATAAAACATTCCCTGCATAAATGAATAAATAAACGCGAAGGAAATGATTCAACTATTTCAACTTTACAGAGAAAGTTGGCTTCAATCGATTTTTTTCTGAGCGATCATTAAATTCTCTCCCTCGCCACCACTTTATGTGTATTATATTTTTTCCTTTTTTTGCCAGTTTAATTTAGTGAAGCAAATGTGAATAAGGTTCAACGGTCGGAAAAAAGGGAAAGAAATCTGATAACTGAATCGTTTTCTTAAGTTGAGTTTGTAGGTATACTTACTTAATGTCCCTTTTCCACGAACACAACATAAAACAAAAGTCACAGGCTTACATTTTCCCTTTTCTACCGTGATTTTTTAAAGTGAAAAAAGGAGACATTCTAATTTCGATGTTGGTTACTATTCACGTTCCATTTGAAATCTTAGTTATTTTCACAATAAGACTGAGATCCCCTCTGAGTCTTAGATGTTTCTCCTGGGTATTGATGACCATAGCTCTTACTCGCTGTTTAGAGAAAAAATACTTTAGCATATGAGTTATTCTGTGCGTCCCTGCCATCTGCGCAATTCTAATCATGTCAGATATCCCAAAAGCGCCTTGAGGATCAGAGAAAGGTGGTTGGTTCGTTAGTTGATTTTACTTTAACATTTATGAGTTATTTAATGCCTAAACCTCTATATTTTGTATGCTATTTTATGCCTTCAACTAAAGATAGTTTCTACATAACTTTATACTTTCAGATTAAATGTATGTATCATTAGATATATAAGTTTTAGACGATAAAATGTGTTTTTAATAATTTAAAGAAATTTATCGCTGATGATTTCACTTAAAAATGTATTGGCAACATTTTATAAAAATCTACTACAAAAATGTTGTTAGTAATTAGCTGGTAAAAACGCACTGTTTATATTTGTTTGGGTCTTCAGGGCGGAGCAGAAATATTCTTGGTGATAGTCCCGAGTACATCAACCATAAAAGAGTGATGTGAATCTTCGCTTGGTATACTTTCTCTAATTTTCCTTGTCAGCATTTGTCACTTCAGTATTTTCACCTCCTCCCTCATTACGATGTTCTTATTCTAAGCTACCGCAACTTCTATTATTAATATTGTTTGTATTTTTCCACAATTTCCGGATGTTATTAGCTGGATATTTATGTTACATCCTACAGCTTTAGGTATACAGTAAGTTTCTGCATGTGCCAATGAAACAGACCTTCACCAATATATAAAAAACACATTCGTTAATCGAATAATTTTAATCAATGCACAAAAAGTTCTGGCATAATTCCTAATACCCCAATTGCAATAGACACAATCTCTAGATTTTTTCAAGTTTATATTCTCTCGCTTGCGTACTTTAAATCTATATAGTGTTCTATTTTCTGCTATTTATAGACTACTTTGTTATCAACGTCAAAGGGGTAACAAATTAAGATTTCTTTACGGAGAACTGACGTAAAACAGGACAAAAATGCGCGGCTTTGTCATGGACAGTGGGAAAAGATATTCTATATCAACTAGATTTATATCGTAGAGAGCAATACAAATGCAGAATTATGCACACTTATATTTGATAGATTACGCAAAATCATTTGATAAAGTACAATACAAAGAAAGATTCAAACAGTTATTAAAACTAGATATATTTGCGAATGATATTAGAATAATTCAGATATTTTAATGGAAGAAAACTGCCTACACACTGAGTATGTACATACATATAAAAAGGGGCGTGAGACAAGTACATTGTGGTGATTGTGGACACAGAAGAGCAACATGACCGATAACATGGTGAAGGAAAGCGAGAATAAAAAAAACTTTCAGCTGGAAGAAGACAGAACATATGTTTGGCAGCAAAGGAAAAAGCTCCAGATGTGAACTATGAATTGGAGATGTCAACGCAAGCAAGTACATAATTTGGTATATCTTGGATGTATTTTAACAGAGGATCAAAACATCGACATCGAAATACGAACGCACATTGGAATAACGAAATTTTCATTTCAATGGATGCGTTAAGTATGAAGAAACAGAAAGGATTCGCGAGAAACAAATAAAGACATGCTGAAATGTTATGTGATATCATTCCTCTTTTATGGCAGTGTATTCTACACAATATTCTTGGAGATGGAAAGAAAATGGCAGGAAATGTGGTTCTACAGAAGTTTGCTGCGAATACCATGGTCGGAGCGTGCAGACCACGAAGAAGTTTTAAGGAAAATGAAAACAGACTGGACATTTATACACAGAATCTGAAAGAGAAAGCTGAAAGATTTTTGACACAATAATGAGGATGGGTAGGCTAATAGATATTGACACACACAGGATATTGGCGACAAAAGTGACAGAGGAAGGCAAGAGACCACCTATCTGATGGAACGCGGGAACTTTAGTCAAAGAGGCAAAAGTTGCTAAGAGCAGCAAGAGATAGGAGATCATGGAAATCCATGATTACCCGAGTCCTGAAGTCATACAAGAAGAAGAAGAAGGGTAACATTATTAAAGTACTAAAACTCAAAACATTGCCTAAAAACTAATTTGAAAAAGAATATACACAATGAAACCATTTGTAATCAAGAAAAATCATTTGAACTTATTAGCAAGTAAGAAACATTTTAAAATGTCATGGATTGAAAGTAGCATTCTTTAAAGAAAAAAGAAAAAGATATTTCGAGGATAAGACAATGGCAAGAGAAAAAATATCGTTGACAAATGGAATTCTCTGTCTTACGAAGGAGTGACATTTGATAAACCCAAGAAATTGCTCGGAATATTCCAAGCCGAACCAATTAATCGGGAATAAGTACAAGCAAACAAATAAGAAATGGCTAAATAGGAAATGTGCAGAGCTCGAGAAAATGAAAGATAAAACCTCAGTAGGTGTGTACAAAAATGATTAACTTAATAGCAGGCTAGAAAAATTGTTCTAAACCAGGTTGTACAAAATCAAATTTAGGAATGATCATCAGAGAAAAAGGCTAGGCACTGTATGCCGATTTCTTCCGCATTTTTTCATTTGAATTTTGTTGCTGTCTTTTTGTTTTTAGTTCCAACAACTGCTGTTGTTGCAGTTGCTTTGCTACTGCTGTATTTTTACCATTTGGGCTAATATTTCTTTCATATTTAAAGAATACCTGTTTTTTTTTTCTTCTTTCAGATTTTTTTTTCTTTTTTAAACACACACCAATGGAAAAAAATAAACCAATGGGGTTCTAATTTCTCGTCGTTAATCTTATCATGTGCACCGAAGAAAAAAGTATTTCTCCTACTCCGTATGAGTACCGATCCCTCGTTGCCACTGTTATAACACCCTTCTAGCGGTTATAATATTATGCCTTGCTTAGGCTACTCGCCGTGACGTCACTAGAAAAAATTCTCCTAGACTGATTCTTTGATTTCTCTATTCAAGGTCAGTTGCCTAGTTCATTTGTGTATTATTTACTCCACACCACATTGAAACGATGGACTAACTACATCGAATAATTCTGTCATCATATCAGATATTGATATTACTCTATGAATTATTCACATTCGTATTCTGATTTTCGTCATTTTAATCATTCTCTCTCCTGAGGGGAGCTCTCTAATTTTCCTAATACGGTTTTAATTTATGAAGCAAATTAATGCATTGCTGACTATACTATTTATCGTTGTTTTTTTTTTGTCTTTTGATGATAACATTTCGACTAGTTTATTGTGACGTTGGGTATCTCTCTGAGTAACATTTATTCTGTTTTTTAATGATCATTTTCATCTTTATCTTCCCTCAAATATAATAAACATTAATTTTGATTCTGGCAGCTATAAAAACGTGAGTCTGTAAGACATCGAACCAAATTATGAAGGAATTAATTACACTCTCTACAGTCATTAATAATTTTATATTTCATTGATTCGACAAATATTCTCTGAAATTTAGAAAGAATTTATTTCTCTTCTAAATTGTTTTTCTTCACATTTACTGAACCTCTAACATATTTGATGAGATTTTTAGACTAAATTTCTCATTTATTTTAATACATATCACCCGCACAACACACACACACACACACACAAACACACACACACACACACACACACACACACATATATATATATATATATATTTGTTATTACCTCAGCCGTTATATTAGTGGATGCCCACGTTTGAAATAGATGCCCTGTTTTGTTTTTTTTACTCGAGAAAAACTAAAAAAGAAAATACCCTCTCCGAGAGGGTTCGAACCTGAGTCCCCCTTTATAGCACAAACTACCATCATCTTCAGTGCTTTAATCTGATCAGTTACAGAGGGAGTCACAGATTTTATTGAAAGGTCATATCTGTTCGATTTCGTATCTGAAATGTAAACAAAGCATTTTCTAAATAGATTTGTTTTTAATCCGACATTTTTAATTACTTCAAACGTGATAATTTTAAAGTAGATGAAACGTCGAAGTTGTCAGAAATCATTGCATTTTTATTAATCTTCGCCCTTTTAATGAAAGCAATTAGTTCCACTCTATAATGAGAGCAAATTTTTATTCGAAATTATGATCAGATTCTTTAATGTATTAAATGTGTTCTTTTGTGTTCATATGATCTTTTATGTAGACTCCTCTAAATATATCCTATATACGTTTTGTGGGAATCGTTCCAAGTTATAAGGTACCTTCCTGCTTCGAGTTTTAGGTTTTTGCTTTCTGTTTGTTAACACTCTTATCATTTTAAAAGTTGAAAGAAACCGTCTGCCATGTTTAGCATAATTCTTTTCAATTCTAAATCTGTTAGGTTTGGTGGGTAATATAATATGCCTAGTTTTATTAAGTTTATTTATACTGTTGACACTTTTAGTTTTACAAATTTGATGAGCTTTATGTTTTGCATTAATATGAAGTAATTAGGATATTGAAATAGCTTCAAGTTATGTTCTTAGTATGGTTCTCTAGATACTGCAGGCTACAAATTCTAAGTGCTCTTAAAAAAAATCATAGTTATTCCGAATTTTAATTTGTTTCTTTGGTGGGAATATAAACTTCCGAGATCATTTTTATTAGTTAGGATAGGATAGACAATTAGTTCTAGTTAACGATCAGTACAGTTTAACATGATATCGAAGAGAGAATCATATTCAAGGAATTCTAAGAAAAGTTAAGATAAACTTCATTAAGGGGAAGTCCATTTTTACTCATAAAAAATCTTAAAAATGAAATAATATATGTTTGTGACGGGTCGTCAAAGTTTTACTAGTTAATCTGTTGGTAGTGAGGGGTTTATTTATCAATGCACCAATTTTGTAAATCTAACATTTGTTTACAAAAAGTTTATATAAATAGATTTGATGTAAGAATGCTGTAAAAACTAAATAACAAATAATTAAATTTTCCTTGTTTGTCATATTCAACGAAACATGTTTAAAAAAATGTTTGCTGCCCAACTAGACATATTGCACTATTTACATTGTTCGAACTCTTTTCCTCATCTTTGTTGTCATATTCACAACATTTCGGCCGTTTTACGCTCCGCCCTTCTACAGGTGATTGGAATTTCGGATAAACAAAATTATAATATAAGCTCTGGTAAAAAATGGTTATTTAGACATTAAGTTTATTAGTGCCAAAAATTTATACACAAATGTTCCCAGGGATATATGGCAAATGCTGAGTAATCCAGTGGTTTGATCTAAAAAGTTGTGAGATCAATACGCAGCACAGGTGAACAAAAAAATGAAGAGTTGTGCTATTAAAAAAAGTGAAACTGAGGCATGGCACGTAGAACTAGTGCAATATACTCCAGTGGAAGTAATAAAGAAGCGTACAACGACTGAATCATTGTGAATATGAAAACAATTAGTGTGTATGTGCGTGTGCGTATATATATATATATATATATATATATTGAAACCTAGTGAGCCAGACAAACCTACCCAGGTTTCACCTAAGCGGATCATCATGGAAATTATTGGCAAATCAAAAATTCGAATGTTTTTTCGAGACGAATAATATATATATATATATATATATATATATATATATATATATATATTATATGCGGTGGGGGGGTGATTATTTTTTATTTAACATAGATTTTATAAAAGAATTTTATAATCCATACTATATTTGTATATCTTGGCATAAAGCTGCTCTATGCATAGAAAAAAAAAGAAAAAACAGAAAAAAAATTATATTAAAGAAATTATATGAAAATAAAAAAATAGAGGCTAAAAAATTATTTGTAGAAAATGATCATAGCTATTTATGACTTTGTAGTATATCTTTTACCCAATTCAACAGCAATCTGTCCAAATCAATGATTTGCAAGTCTTCGTTGGTATTTTATTCTTCTTTTTGCATATTCTCTTTAAATCCAGGATGCTTTACAGGGCTCTTTTATTAACTTAAATTTTTAATAAACGCCACAAATCCTCTATTGGATTCAAGTCTGGTGAATGTAATGGCCATTCGAGATTATTAACATTGCTTTCAATATGTCATATTTTCGTAGATATAGCCGTAAGTTAAAATAATTATTTTGTTGCAAAAGCCATTCATTTGGGAGTCCAAGTATTGCTTGTGTGGTGGTTGTGAGACGGTGTCGATTCCATAATAAAATTGAATTCTTATTCCACGGCCGGTGATCGCCAGTTGTTTTGAGTCAAGATGGAAAGAACTTCAACACAGGGAATTTTACTTAGCCATTTTTATTAACGTCAACGTATACGTCTTCTAAAAAGCCAGTGGTGTCGCTTTCTCCCTCCATTGATGATCAGATACAGAGACGATGGAAACACATCTACAATGTTCGACAGTTAATACCCGATTACCCCCAAAAAACATTTCTATCTATCGTTCTCAAGCTGGCTCCGTCAATCAAAATAATGACCTTTTCTTTTGTATCTGATCTCAATGATCAACCCCAAGAAATCGGTGCAGCAATACAGTTCTCTAAAAATAATAGTTTGCTGAACATTCCTTACCTAATCATTAAATAAAATTCATTTATAAACTTCGTTTCAGCTATATTACTTTAAAATACACTCTACAATTTCGTGTCTGCAAGCCGTGCTTCTTACATGTTTTCTTCTTTGGGCCTCGTTTACATGACTTCTCCAGCATGCACATATAACATCCTGAAAAAGAATGACCATAAACAACCAAGATTCTGATCAGTTTTTCCACGCTTCACAAATATTTAAAAAAAAAATTCCGGTCACTAGCTTCCGTCACCCAAGGTCAACACATGAGACGACAGTTTAGATACAAATCGCTTCAACAGTGAACTTTGACTTCACACCCCCAAAAAAACAACCGAGGTACTACCTCTGCAATTCAAAATTCCTTGCCTCGTCACTTAAGACTACACGAAATGTACATAAAATTCACAGAAAAATACTGGTCCAAAAATCTCGCAATACATGCCAAAAGCCCCACCCTACAGCATCGACCAATTCTATAACTGCAACCTAAATTGTATACTTTATATATGGCATGATCCATACTTGTTTCCTACTCGCAATGGCTCAGCACACATGGTTCATCATACCTATATTTATTCAACCACAACCAGTTACTTTGTTATTTGCATATTACCAGATTTACTGAATGGTTCTTCACAATTTTACAACCATTAATTTTCTATAATCATTGCTATTAACCATATGCATCTGTGTGCTAAAATTCAAATCTCATAATCTCAAATCCTCCTACCCCTGGCTCCCCCCCCCATGTTGAAATCACTCAGCTCCTCCTAACTAACCCATTACTTACTCTACCGTGGTTCAAGGTTTTTTTCCCCATTAATTGTATACCGCGAGTGACATCCCACAAGACACCTGACCAATATTTTGGGTTGGAAGGTCCCGTCCTTGACCCCGGGGTATCTTAGGGATATATTCATTCGATACTGAATACTTCCTCGCCTAAAGCTCCCATTCTATCCAACATTATCCGGTTTCTATCTGCATAACCTGGTGTGACAATTTACACCCCCCCAGGACACAGACCCCAAACTTATTCGTAAATCCGAAACTACTTACTCCCACAAATAATTAACCGATTTTTTCCACAAAAATGTAACTCCCAAAATTTGCCAATTAACAACTTAATTCTTCAACCAATGAAGGCAAAAGGACAAACACACGGCTCTTAAATTAACAAAAAAGAATTCCACACCCTGTTACAAAAATGAAAAAATTTAATTACAATTAACAAAATAATTCTAAACTTAAAACTTTTGAACGTACGCAAAACCATTGTCACAAAACTTTTCAACTCATTACCAATGCACAACAATCACAGTCGGAATGCCCCATCTGAAGATACTGTCAGTCTTTCTTTTTTTAAACAATTTTCCATTGCATTCACGTGCGCATATTCAGGCCTCCACGTTGCACATCATCGAACCTCCTCAAAGGTCAACATCAGGAAAATGTATTTACCGGTCAAATTTCTAATCCAGAAAATTTTCTTTTAAAAGCGAAATTTTGGCGGCCAGATTTCTCCATAAACAAAATAAAAAGAACAGACTCACAGAAAAATATAATATTTCGATGCACAAAACAATATTAAAACGTGCCAATCAAAATCAGCAATAGATTTTCGCACATGGTTCTCAACTTTTGTAAAAAAAGAACAAAAAAAATACAACACAAAACACAAAAACGGTCTCTCAGTAAAATGTTTCGTCAAGATTTACATTGACGCACCAGTGTGTATGCGTGAGTGTGGGTCTTCGCTGTGTCCTTTCTTTACGTCTTTTCTTTACTCGTGCTTTTTTTCTGTTCATCAATCCCTGTTCGCTTATTTCTTTTTACATTTTTTCATCATTATTTCCTATTTTAGTTTGCTGTTTAGATGTGTGTGTGTGTGTGTGTGACAGAGAGAGAGAGAGAGAGAGAGAGAGAGAGAGAAAGAGAACTGTAGAACATAGAATTTACAGTTACTTTTTTCCTGTCCTTATGTCATAATAACTTTTTTCTTTTTTTTTCACATTCCCTTGTTGAAGACTCCCTCTGAAAATCATCTTCTAACATTACCAGGTGGTGTTGTAATCCTCATTCTGCGCCCCATGATCAGGTATCCTGCCCACGACAGCAAATTAAACCTATGTTGCATTGCCTCCTGGGGAGATGGTCTTGGGCAACGCCGTTGATTCCATAATAAAGTTACATTCTTATCTCACGGCCAGTGATTGCTAGTTGTTTTGACTCAAATTGGAAAGAACTTCAACTTAACTATTTTATTGACGTCGACGTATACATCTTCTAACTAGACAATGTGGTCGGTTTCTCCCTTTACTGGGGATCAGACCCAGACATGAAGTAAACACGCCTACATTGTTCGATGGTTAAGACTCGACTCTCCCAAAGCCTTTTTGTATATATCGTTCTCACGCTGTCTCAGCCAATCGAAATCGACTTCCTTTATTTTGTCTTCTATCTGATCTCAGGTAGTCGGAACATCAATACACTTCTCTAAAAATATAATAATCTGCAAACCTATTATTTAACACAATCTTTATTATTGACCCAAACAAAGTAGAGTTCAAAACGTGACTCCTTGAATTACGCCCAAATAAAACAGTTTTTTGATTAATCTGTCCATGAAACACTTTCCCAAAATTATTCAGGTTTAATTTTATGTTCACGAACAAATTTTAATCAGTCATCCTCTTGTTTCTTCAGTAGTAGTAGAGTTTTTTCTTGGAGTTCTTAATTGACTTCTATGAGGTTTATTGCTTATTGGTCTCTTCGAAACAATAATATCTGATGCCTTTAATTCTTCCTGCCTTTCTCTTCGAGTAATCATCGGATTTTCTTGAATTTTGATCTGGATTCCTTCTATTGATCTGGAAGAAATCTTTCGTGGTGTAGCAGATCTCAATTTATCCTCAACAGTTTTCACTTATTTATACTTTGCAAAGACGGAACTAATAGTAGTAAATGGTATATTCAGGATATCTGCTATTTTCCTCTAACTTTTTCCTTCCTTCCAATATTTGTTGATCAATTCTATTTGTGAATTTGGTAGTTCCTTGCCTTTCCCAATGATGATAATTATTGTGTTTGATTTTTGAAGAGATAACCTTATATAAGAAATAAATTGCTCTAGACTGTTCAAATAAGATAATTGGTGGAATCTAGCAAAATGATGTAAATCAAATTAATTAAAGACTTTTGATATTAAAGACATATTTTGTACGAATACATTTTTCTCCTCGAAATTTTATAAATAACACATAATTCCATTTATAACAAAGTTTTCTAATTGTTAGCATAAGGCAGCATTATACAATTGTGTAGAAATGTTACATGGATTTTAAGTTTTTCCTAAATTAAATGTATGTTAATTAAAAATGTTAATGGTGTATGAATATTTATTTCCCCAATGTATATTTGATCGTGATACTGCTCTGCGTATAGGTAAGGAAGGCAACAAATGTGAAATATATTTCCGAGAGAAGCGTTGCTTTTCTAGTACCGACACTGGTCATCCACTTTGAATTACTTTCATTCAAAGATCTCTAAGTTGTCAGGCAGATATGTATTTTCAATATGAAGATAATCCTGTAACCATCTTAATATCATTCCCTCATTCACCTCATTCATCATAAGGTAAATTTTAAGTCGAAAATGGGAAACTTATTTTATACGAATTAATGTTTAAAAATAATAAACGAGATCAATATTAACAGACCGTGACAGGAAAATTCATCTAAGTACGCCGCCCGATATAATAACAATAATGATGGGGATATAGTTCCGAAATAAATCATTTTAAAGCAAAAATAATCCCAATCTAGGAAATTAAACAGAATGTGTCATAATATTTCTAGTTTTGGTAACCATTACAAATTTTGCAAATATCATCTGTATATACGTCTCAAAGTAGTTGTTCTACTAGAGAAAATATTGAAATCACCTGTCAGGGGCGGGAAGCAGTTATGTATTTATGAAGCGGTATCAAAACATTCCGAATAATGATTTTCTGTATACGCAGTGGATCTCCATGCTTTGCCAATTACACCATTATATGTAGATAATTTGTTTTGTATTAGAATTTTAAGACATTTTGATTTAAGAACATTATCTCTCGAAGGTTAACGTATAAAGTTTAAAGAAGCATGAAGCATTAAAAAATTATTTCATTTAACGAAAGTGGCAGGTACTTTATTTATTAAAATCGTCTATACTCTGACGAACGCGTAAACATAGAGAGAAAAGGAAGTAGGGTATTGATTTGGCACATCATTAAAGGCCGATCTATCACAAAATCATCATCAGCAAAAACCCAATATATTCCCCATCAATAAAGAAATCTAAATATGGCATTTTCTTGCTATTGAAAAAAACTACTGAATTTTTTTTTCCTGCATAAGCTCTGAATATTTGGCTTCTATTTCTTTTACTTCGTGTCTTGATGGTAAATGCAGGAACAGTGGACAATTTTGTTACTGTCTGTATAATAAAGTGTGCAGTTGTTTGGGAAGAAATCGTTCCAACTTGCAAAACATAATTCTTAATAAAGTCTCAAGATGTCTCCCAACCAAACCGATTTTCTATTGAATATACTAACGGACTACAAGGAAGATAACGATTTGATATTGTTAAATGTTTCCAGTTTCCTTTTAACAGGGTTAAATATAAATGTGTAATTTACACTTCCACTGCTGTGAGCATATTATATGCTTTGATAAAAATGACTTCACCTACTGTGGACGATACATAAACGTACATATACGTATTTACGAAATTTTATTTGCCTTCTGCCTCTCTGATTCTCTGTCTGCCTCTCGCTCTCCATATATATATATATATATATATATATATATATATATATATATATGCGTGTGTGTGTCTGTGTGTTTGTACGTGCGTGCATGCGTGTTTTAGACGTCACCGTCTATATGTCGCTAGCCTTTGTATTATAAACTAACTTTAAGTCTATTTCGAAACCTACATATATATATATATATATATATATATATATATATATATATATATATATATTAGCATACAATGACACCTGTTTTTTGACGTATTTTTATATTTTGTGTTGGCGGTGTCGATTAATCTAGTCTGTGCTGCAGAATATGCAATCGAAACTCAAATGGCGACGCCTATGACCATCGCTGCGTTTAATAATTT
This sequence comes from Acanthosepion pharaonis, assembly GCA_903632075.3. Classification (NCBI taxonomy): domain Eukaryota; kingdom Metazoa; phylum Mollusca; class Cephalopoda; order Sepiida; family Sepiidae; genus Acanthosepion; species Acanthosepion pharaonis. Next base: position 583,854 of record CAHIKZ030004651.1, read on the forward strand.
ATTTCCAGCAAATATCGGTTTCCTATTTTTTCAAAAAACCGGCCAGCGTAGTTCAGTAACAATTCTATAATATACAGCATTTAAAGTGTTCATAAGAGAGTACTATTTTTGGATAGGTTACAACCAATTTAATCGATTTCCAACTGGTTTTAAACTCTATATAAAATTCAAAATTCAGATTTATTTTACATATTACATTACTGGATTTACAATAACATTATTTCTCTCTTATCATTATTTAGTAAACATTGCACATAGGCGCATATGTCCTAGATTGCACAGTGAGATTAAAACTCGTTTTATTAGTAAGACATTCTAACAACTACCCCAACGCATGATACACCATATCACTCTCTATATGCATTTATTCTAACTGACGATGAAAAAGTTAGAATCATAGTGCGTCGAACATGATACAACTTCACTATTAAGTGCCTGAAAGTTATTCTGTTACATTGTACGATATATTCCATCATTATAGCAGCAACGACGGGAAAAGGTGGCAGTACATGCAACTAGAAGAAAAAATAATGATATAAGCAAATGTTAGCATTCCAGACTACCAAACAACAAATATGTTTAAATGGAAACTCGCATTAATAGTAGAAAGATTTGTCAGACTTCGTGGATATAAAGTATAGTGTCTTTGTCAAAACAAACAACAAGATACTAAAAAGGCTATTTATAATTCTAATTCGGTAATTGATTGCCAAATATTTTCCGCATGGAAAGGGCTATCTCACCATTACCATCGTCCTTATATCATGTATTTAAATTAATGTTATCAACATCATTTGATATTATTGAAGTCATTTCAATTCCATCAATAGTTCAAACAGCGGATGTTAGCATGGTCTGATAAAGTGGTAATTATATGGTATATGACAATTCAACAAAAGAAATTCCAAAGGAAATCAAGTTTCTATTGGTAAATTATCATAAAAAAAAAGAAACAAAAATATTTCTCATAAACGATGTTTGCTTTAATTCGATTGCGAGTGCACCAGTGGCTTACATGCGGCAAAATGAAAAAGGAATAAACCTAAATACAGGGACTGAAACGCAAATGACAAAACACCAGTAAACGTTCGATCCGAAAACCAAAAAGCTAATTAATGCCAATCAGTTCGCCGAGATTTAAGTATAAATTACCGTTTCGTTTGTTTTTGTAGGGATACTATATACTCTGATGATAGATCGAAACTCTTGGCATAACTTGATTGCATTAGGTAGATATCACGTGACACCAGACGTGATTCTGAGTCGCCTAACGGATCAGTAGAGCGAAAACAGGATTCATATTTTGAATGTTGGTTGAGGCTATCTAGTATCACTTTGAAATCAACGTTTTTAGGAAATCATTTCTATCTCCTTCATCAACAGACATGCTGAACACATACCCCGTCCCTATATATGTCACGATGATTGAAGGCACATTAAATATAAAAGAAGGTGAAATATGCAAGTATGCAACTCGACGAGATTGAGTAAAAGGATGACAGAACATGTACCAAGTTGTGAAGAGCCAGATTTTACCAACTTACTTCCATGTACTTTATGCAGTTTATGAGAGACATTTTCATGCAACTATAAAAGTAAGGAAACCTACCACACACCGTGAAAATAAAATAAAATGTACCCAATGATATCTATTTTGCCTGTGGTAAACGGATTTGATCAAAACAACCAATTAGATTATAATTGGAAATTGGTAAGGGAAACGGTGCCACAGGGTTTGTGAGAAAAAGCCAAATATGTGTCCAAATCCGACCGGTGTATTTTGTCTTCCATAAAGCTTACATCCACTGAAAACACACACACACATAAACAAACACACACACACACACACACATATATATATATATATATATATATATATATATATATATATATATATATATATATATATGTAAGGATTTCATTTTATGACAGTTTTTTATATACAAGAGCAAAATGTTATTGTTTGTGAAATTTTTTAGGTATAGTAATGCTCCTTAATATTCATCACGTTAACAGAAAAGTCGGATCAAGTTTATGAAGGACATGATGTGATACAATTAAATGTCTATATATATATATATATATATATATATATATATATATGTGTGTGTGTGTGTGTGTGTGTGTGTGCGCGTGATGTGTGTGTATGCGTTCAGGAAATAAGGAAAATTTCTCGGCCCCTTCTAATTTTCTTAATGTGTGTGTGTGTGTGTGTGTGTGTGTGTGTGTGGTCTCTGCATGCGTACTTTTATGAGTATTTATTTCAACTCATTCAATAAACAAATATACCTTAGCCTTCTATTTAATAATTTTTTTCTTCTCTTTTTCCATTTCTTTTTCTTTATTATCTCAAATTTCTTTTATTTCTCTTTTCTTTTCATATTAATCTTTCCGTATTTAAATCCATTTATTTATCCAATTCTTTTTTACTTTTTGATTTTCTATTTGCTCTTCTCGATTTCATATTTTCTTATAGTTTTCTAGACTTTCACTTCGATTTCTATTCTTTCATTTCTCCTTTATTTTGTCCTTCTTTTCTCTTTTATGTATTTCTTTTTTCTTCTTTTCTCTAATATCATTATTTTCTCATCTTTTCTTAATAATTTCCCTTAGCCTTTTCTTTTTTTCCTTTTTTTTTAATTTTTTCTCTTCCCTTTTTTTTTTTCATTTTCACTATTTATTTATTTCGTTCTTTCCTTCTTCTTTATTATTTCTTTTTCACCCATTTACAAAACATTTTTTTGGATATTATTATGATACTTTTTTCCATTTTATCTCTCCTGTTTTTTTCTTGTTTTTAATTAATCCTTCCCCAATGACTACATTTTATTCGGTTTTTTGTAATCTCTAAATATGCGATAGTGGATCGCTACCGTAGAAACCCCTCACGATTATTTTTATTTACTCAACCGCCCACGAGGTCAGGTTGTGACACAGAGTTGGTTTAATGTGGGGAGCCCGAGCCCGTACACCCGGGCTAGGAACAAAAATTGCCCGAGCCCCAGCAACCGTCTTTGCGCTGGAACCCTCACGATTATTAGCTTAATTTTGATCTGAAATTATTACTTTATAACATTGTGGACTAATATCGATTTGAAATTGCATTCTTCTATTAGAGACGAGAAAATTTTGCCATTAATTAATACAAATTTTATTTTAAAAAAATGATTTACACAATAAAATATAAAAAAAAATATTGGGTCAGATATCTGTTCTGCAGACAATCCATGTTCTGTTCTGCAGACAATCCATGTTCTGTTCTGTAAACAATTTATTTTCGGTTATGTTCTTGTAGAATTTGTATTTTAGCTTCAGATAAATTTACATTATAAAGTATGTGCTCAGTGCAAAAGAAACTCAAGCCAACGACAGCAACGTAGTATTTGATTTGGGTCTTGTTTGTTTCATTCGTTTTTTTCGGCTTGTCAACTCTTTGGGGTTATTTAAAGCCAGAAAATATTTTAGATTGTAGACTTTATTTAGATAATAATCGTTTTCTGATAAAAGTCCAACTAATTAACACATAGGGGAAAAGAAGTAGATTCATACCTTTTTTTTTCAAAGGTATTTGCGTACCTGGCATTCCCAAAAGGTCAACCATTTAAGTACTGACCAAAACGTCGACATTGCTTACCTTCGGTGTTCCTACGATAACCGGTGTTTCAACATGATACGGCCGTAAGCCTTTTGATTTGTGATTAAATAAAATTATAATTCAAGTTTTAAATGACCGAATATATTCAGCTACTGTAAGAAATAATTATAGATATTTGGAAAATAAATTTTCACTCATGCCACTCAAAATTCAAATATTAAATTCCTAAATGTAACTAAATAATAGTCAAAATGTAAAATCATTTTAATCTCACTGTAAGCATATATAATCCACAATTCTTGAATACTATGAAAACATAATATACTTGGATACTCCACAAACTGGATCCGAGCATGTTTGATTGAAATAAAAGTATAAATTTAAAACTTCAAAAAAGGTTGTTTCAACCATTATATCAAAGTAAGAACAGTGTCTTTTGCTAGTCTTATCACATTCTCCGAACTAAATTCTGCCTGAAATCTCAGAGGAAGATACTGTATTAATACTAAAGTCGGCAACTAACCATGTTTCGATTAAACACTGCACATCATGTGGGGCTGAAATGCACACTTACAATGACTCTATTCTGAATCGTTACTCAGAACATTCCACACAATCTTAAGCGCCAAACGAACAAACGGGGTCGTTGCAATAGATGGCATCAAGAAACAACCAACAGAGCTGAAACAAAGTACCGACTGCATCTGAAATTTTGATAAGAATCGATCAGCTGAGATATAGCAAAGCCGTAAGGTTTTATGGCATCTCTACAGAGATAGGGATATATGAAAGTTTTGTTTTGCATGCAAGGTTTCACAAACGTATTGTTTGTTGTTGGAAGAAGAGTAAACTAATCCAGGATTGCAAAGACTAGGTCAACATAATCTTATACAAAAACAAAAGAAATAAGTCAGACTGAATAAATCACCCAAGTAGAACAACTTACAATAGACAAGATTTGGAAATAATTTACTTTGCCGATTAGTGTCAGATGTTGCTGTTGTCACAGATAACCTTTCTGAAAGACATAGTAATTATAAATACCATTTTCGTGCACACATACAGACAAATTACTATGTATGTATATGTGTACATATAGATAGTCATGTCTATATAGAACGGGTGGTAGTTCATATACAAGTTACTTTATAAGACACATTTATCCGACTATAAATAAAAGACAATCTAATGTAAGCAAACAAATCGGATCACTACGACCGAATTCGTGCAGGATATATCTTTTTTTATTTTATATGCTGTGCTTCTTCAGGACATAGGCGATCATGACCCTCCACATCTTCCTGTCCCTTGTAACTCTTAATAATTTTGTCTTTTGGTTATATCTCCCAAATCCTGTTCAGCCATTCATTTGTTTAAGCCCATTAAGTATGTCACGCGTTGCTTTCCGCTGCTCCTCTTTCCCTCTATCCGTCCTGTGAGTATCAGATTTTCCGAACCTCCTCTTCCACATAACGTGTCCCAGATATTTAAACTGCATCTACCTGATGTTAAGTATATATTTACTTTTTGTTTCCATTTTCTCTAAAACCTCGTCGTTGCACACATGCTCGGCCCATGGTATCCTCAGCATCTTTCTGTAGAACCACATTTCTGTTGCTTGAAGTCTCTTCTTTATCTTTGAGGAGATTTTCCAGCATTCGCTTGCATATAGGAGGACAGATATCCCGTAACAGTTTAGTATTCTTTTCTTTGTTTCCAACGAAATATTTCTGTCACTGCTTAGCTTTTGGAGGGCATCTATAGCCATCATGTCTTATGATCTCAGTTGTTCACTTTCCGTTCTCTGGTAGAAAAATGGAAGTATGTATAGGGTATCCTTAAACATAATATGAAGCACAAGAGTAAACACCTCAGTGAATACTGCATGATATAGCACTTCCGATGCGAACTTCGAACAAAAACAGAAAATGTATGAGATATACACAGGGATACACTCCAAAGTCTGTGATTATTTTGGAGGTGGGGTGTGCAATGACAATTTCTAATTTAGAATTGAAACTGTGGTCAAGCCCTCAATCATGTTATCACAGTAAGTTGCACGTATGTTAGCATAACGCAACTTCAACCAACAGATGACACGTGACGTAGGAGATTGTAGGACGATTAGGATCATGATCGCCGATATCACAAAATATCTACTTCTATTCTAGGTTATCCTTATTTGAGCCTCGTGGATAATACGACTGTGATGCAGTTGTAAGTTAGACAAATCAAGACATCTGGATAGAAAACCGCTTAGATTGGCGCACATCTGAATTCCTTGAGTATAATAGCGCATTTATTTGATATATTCTCACATTTTTGTTGTCAGCTATAAGCAGTTCAGCTTTTGAAGAAGATTTTATTTTCATTATTATTATGAGTACTAGTTCTCAAATTGATGGGTCGCTATTCTGCATATTTATAACACTATTTCATTATATATTATTATCATATTAAAAAATAAATAGGATTAAAAGTTTAAAGTTCGCTTTCTGTATTTCCCTCATTGTATACACTAATATCACACGATATAAACAGAGGAATATTAAATATTTCTTGATATCACATCAGAAATGAGTAAAAATAAGATGTAACAAATTATCATTTCTATTGTTTTGTATCTTTGAATTTTCTAATCATATATTTTTATTCCTAATAAAAAAAATGCAGAAATGGTCTGTATTTTTCTGTCAGTAATGCAATAAATGATTAGTGCTGAGACAGGTTAATCAATGAACAACCATCTAGAGATATATATATATATATATATATATATATATATATATATATATATATATATATATATATATATATATACACCCATATATATGTGTGTGTAGGTGAGTGTGTGTGTGTATGTGTGTGTTTGTGTGAAGGAATACTAATGACACAGAAAAATTTAAAATTATGATTACAACTTTCACGCCAGAATGGCGGTGGTTAGACAATAAAAAGAATAAAATGTCCGTCTTACCTACCATATAAATAAACACGCGCACGCGCACAACGATCGTAATGCACAAACACACACACACACCAACATACTTACATTAATGTATATATATATATATATATATATATATATATATATATATATATATATATATATATGAGAGAGAGAGAGAGAGAGCGATACGGTTATATATAAAATTATCTATAGTTATGGAACGAATAATTTGTACACCCTTCTCAATAAAAGTCTGTACTCCATAACAGAAATCCATGAGACACGTATTATCTTGAAATATATATATATATATATATATATATATATATATATATATATATATATATATATATAAAGAATTGTTTGATTATTAATAATATATATATATACATATATATATATATATATATATATATATATATATATATATATATATATATATATATATTTATATAAATATATAGAAAATAGGAAAGAACTGGTTAGGTAGATCCAAAGTTCCTTAGTATTTTAGTTATTATTTTTTTTAAAATAGTGCTCGATACAAATGTAGAGCATAAATATAATTATTTATTTAATTATTAATTATGTCGCGAGTTGGAATCATATTTTTTAAATAAATAATTATATATATATATATATATATATATATATAAATGAATACTTATATTTACAAGTTACCTGTGTTAGAATAGACATCACTGTTTTAAATAGCTTAAATATATGTCTGCCTGACTGTGAAATCGAGAGTCATGATAAAAGGAAATGGCTTCCATCAGGGATCAAAGCTGCGTCCCCCATTGTCGTTCAAAATTCTGTAAATTACGGATACGAAAATAAATGAATGCATTTCTATGCTACTGTTTATCGTTGTCTCCATAAAGAGGTGTAATATTAGTTCGGTCCCCTCCTGGCATATCTTAGACTGAACCTATCCGAACCCACATTGTAAATCTGCAAAAGTGAATGTTGAGATGACCTGGATAAATATCTCTTGAGAAATCCAAACAAATGATAATCTGAAGGATCCATGTTAACGCAATATGACAGCTGATGTAAAATATGTTAAACATTTATCTTGAGTCACTCGTTTGTCTTTTTGATCGTTTATCGGATGACATTTTTGTTCAACATCATGATACCATTAGGCAAACGTCCTGGATCTTTTGACAAACAAATTGCGTTAAATGATTTGGCCATGCGCTATGAATTTCACAAGGAGCATATCTTTTTCATCTCAGAAGACATATAAACGCCCCTCCACATTGTTCTGTCAGGAATCGTGTAATGCTGTAAGAGCCAGAGCGCAAATTTACTTTAGATTGCCTTGCAATCAAGGCACTCTCCAGACATTTTCGTCGTAGTGAATTGTGTCTCCCTTGATCAGAGTAGCATATTGTATGTCAACATTTTGGTCAGTATCGTTACGCGGAGGGGGTCAACCAAAGCATTTGATGTATTGCTTTGTAAAATATTCCTTTTGTGTTCCTATAATCTTTTATTTAGATTCTTTAAGGTTTCTCTTATTTATTTACAGCGATGAAATAATTTCCTCTTTCAAGTAGTTGTAGTGTATCATTTTGTTTTCTATTTGTTAAGTCTTTTATAGTTTTAGATGTAGTATTAACAATTTTATATTGAGTTTAGATAGATTCTTTCCAGTTGTAGATGTGATAGATTTAGTTGGTAGGGCAATATATTTTTGGAAACATTGGTTTTGGCAGGAGGGATGTTTATATATTTTTTTTATATATATATATATATATATATATATATATATATATATATATATATATATATATATATATATATTAGCAGTATGACCTGTCTTTGACCGGGTATTTCATTATGGGGAATTTTGCCGTTCCTTTGGAGTAAGTTTAAATCAGCCCACCCCAAAATCAATATTACTATCAACAATTGGGGGATTAGCAATTTGAATGGGGGGTGACTCTGAAAAGGGCCGTTTTGCGTTCTCAATCTTGTTTCAGCCTCACGCGCAGCAGCAGTTGAAGAGGCGTTTCTCCTCAGCAGTTCAGTCCATTGATCATCATATTCAGCCTCACGCGCAAAAGCGCTCAGTTATGCTCTTCTGGAAAGTCGATAGCTACTTTGATCTTCGGACTTAGTGGCTCTGAGTGAAGCATTCCGAGAGGCATTTTGAGACAGGCATACTGAACGGTCTAAAGACTATTCTTTAGTCATTATTCGCATAGCGTATCTGGCGGCAGCGGTTTTGCAACCTAGGTAAGTTCTTTTCTTTGGTGGCATGTCTTAAGAAAGTATGAATTGTCAAATGGAATGCGCGGTCAAATACCAGAAGAGAACGCTGAAAAAGTACACGAAACTCTAAGCTCGAATATCTTTAGGAAAGTTTAGAAAAATAAATGTTGAGCAATAAAAAAGTAAGCTTACTTATTACTACAGTGAATAAAATGCAAAAAACCAGCAGGACAATAAAAAGAAATAAATTTGGAACGCCTATAAACGACAATGAAAGCAACACCTTAAAACTGTAGTAGTAGGCTTTATGCAACGGAAAAGGTAAACTCGCCTGAGAGCGATTGGCCGAGAGAAGGGGAATGTGTAAGCAGGGTTGGACGTACAAAATTAGAAGCGGAATTAAGCGGTAGCAATGAGCTTAGGTATGTGTAGACAAACAGTGTGACACGGAAACATATGACTGGACGTGTAAATAGACTTCGTGCAGCCAATGGGCAACAGGTGTCGCGTTCCGCATGTAATGCGTACGCGCGTGCATCAGCGCGTATTTCAGCCCGTGACACATCGTGTGACACAGCGCGTGCTGCAGGGCCACACATACACGCGTTGCAGCACGCGCTAATTATCAATGTCAGCAGCAACCAATGGGCAACATGTGGAGGTGTGAATGAGCTAAGATTGAAATTTTATGTGTGAAAAAGTAATACTAGGAAATGTATTAGGCGAATGAAACTGAAAGAACATAAACAAACAAAACTTAGTAAATGGATACATAGATTTGCAGAATGAGTGGGGTTACTCGTATGGAGGCAGAATGGTACCTAAACGATGAGGTAACTAGGCACATCCCTGATGTTTTACACATATAAATCTTATTTAAGTTTCGTTAAAATCGATCGGTTGTTTCACAGGAAAAATGACGAAAATAGGATGCCTTTGACAAAGGTCATCTTGCTTGAGGCACCATCAACCACCCCTCCAAAAATATTATTTTGTATGCCTGTTGCCTCGCACAGCTGCGTATTGAGCACCCCCTGCAAATGCTACATTACCATCTCTTCATTGTGCATCTTTTACATTAGATTTGCACTCTCTAAATTGATTGTACGCTGCTTTTACCGACATTAAATTTTGCATTTGATTTTTGCGCAAAGTATTTTTTTTTCAACTTCAAGGTTGTAATTTCTTTTCAGTGAATTTAGATCTCAAAACCGAGGCATAAGAATTATCTAACATACCCCAAAAAATCACCGTAATCGGAAGAAAACTTTGGAAACGTATAAATAACATCCGATGACACACACATATACATAGACACATTTTGAGAATTACGCGCGCACACACACACACACACACACATATATATATATATATATATATATATATATATATATATATATATATATATATATATATATATATATCGCAGCGGTTAATAAAAAATTGCTCGAAAATTGCAGCTATTAAGCATATATATATATATATATATATATATATATATATATATATATATATATATATATATATATATTATCCCTAACCATTAGCACGACTGGGAGATTCATACACAACACAATCGTCGGCAGAGACTGACAGTTACATAATTTAAATTCGAAAAACAATATCTGGTTAACGCTGGCGCAGTCAATATATTATATGGGGATTACAGTTTTAATTTTAAAACTACATTTTGCATTTAAAATAGACGGGATATATATATATATATATATATATATATATATATATATATATATATATATATATATATATATATATATATATATATATATATATATATATATATATATATATATATATATATATATATATATATATATAATACGGTAAAAAACCCGTACTAATATGAAAATATTAGTACTGATCACAAAAAAAGGAGCTCAATGTATTTATATATCGCAATATTAATAATCAAACTAATCTTTTTTGTGTGGAATGAAATGAACTTCATGTTTGCAAGGTCAAAAGAATTGGGATGTAACAGTTAACTGTGAAGAATTGATAGTGGAAGCTAAATGGTCAAGTTTAACTTGCCGAAAACACCTAATACATTGTTTACACTTTTCACTATTTCAGTCAGAAGTTAGGCACAAGACCGGGATCAAGAAGGGTGGTTGGCATCTATCTTAAAGGGGAGAAGTTTTATTAGAAAAAACAGTATATTAATCTTATGACGACAAACTGAAAGTATTATAAGTAAACCCAAATTCCAAAATTAAATTTAAATTTAAAGAATATATTAAAAAGAAGCCAAAAATAAATTTATATATATATATATATATATATATATATATATATATATATATATAAAGAGACGTAAGTATTTAATGGAAAGAGAGCGACTTAGGGTTGCGCAATAAGGCAAATACTACTATGGGAATTACAATTACTTTTTTTTCATTTTCTGACGTCATTTAAAGTGATAGAGGAATACGGGAATCAAGGAGTGATTTGGAGTAGCTAACTGAGTCAAAACTGTCTCATGAACATTTGAATTTGCTTTATATTTAAACACTAATTCGTTCCACTAAGTAAATAGTTCGCTTTTATTATTTTAATTTTTTCTTCTAAGCATAAATCATACCAATCTGTTCTGCAGAACCTATAATTTCCAAATTTTCTGTGGGTTAAAATATCGTCATTCAGCTTCCTAAATACGTTTAAGAATGGTGTTTGGTGTTTAGGTTTAGGGCTAGAGAATGAGAACTTAGGAGATTGTTGGCTTGATATATAAACGTGATAGCTTTGCATTTACTCTCTACTGGACAATTATCTTTTGATCTACAACAACAATAGGAGGGTTCGATATCAGCTTTGAAATAGAAATTCTTTAAAATTTGGTTGTTGTGTAAGTTACTAATTTTATAAATGTTGTTGGTACAAGATTAGCTAATCTTAATTGTTTCTTATTAAAAATCTTAGAGGGGTTTTTGAAGTGTTTTTTGATTAACATTAGAAAATTCTTGTTCGATGTTAATATTTGACAGTTTAAACCATATAGTTTTTTTTTTCTGTGTCTACTTTTCATTTCAGATATCTCGCTTTTATTTATAGCGGTTAGATAACACAATTTATTTTTAAAAATATATTTTGGAGAGCATTTTCATATATTTTTATTTTCATTAGATATATTTACGTTGGATGACAATGGAATAATCCTAGTGTTAACAAATGTAGGGATCTGTTTCACAATGGCATTGGGTGGGGGTAGAATTAACATTTATATAGGTGGGTATTTCGTTGTCTTTATGGTAAAATTTAAACATTTTATTATTGTGGTAAAGGATGATATGTAAATACTCAACTATTTTAAGGTGAGAGGAAATCTTAATCCTGAATCATAGTAATTTAAAGACCCTAATAATTTCCTTTTGGATCCTCGAGGTTAGTGGACCATTACTATTAAGGATGAAAATGTGTCTGTCATTTCTGTATAGGCCTATTTTTGGATCTACTATTCGACTGAGGGTATCTAAAATGTAAATGCATATTAAATCTGCAACCGTGGCTAAATCACATGCACCTATAGGGACATATCTTGCCTAACGTCTGACTGAAACAGTGAAATGTGTAAACTGTGTATAAGTTTTTTTCGGCAAGTTAAGATTTAAGTTTACCCTTTAGCTTCCAATATCAATTCCTCACAGTTAACTGCTACATTCCACGTCCTCTAAGTTTACAGACAAGAAGTACATTTCATTCCACACTATTGCAAAATCTAAACAAATCATCAAGCAGATTATAATTTTGTATATTTTTAAATATTTTTGCATTTCTTCCTTTATCGCTTATAGCACAAAGCAAAATGAAATGTTGAAAAAGTAAAGTTGCCAGTTTGCTGCTCGTCTCTTCTATCTTTAAATGAAAGTAACTAATCTTAACAAAACAATAATAAAATTGAATTTCGATCAAATAAATCACCGTATGTGTTCCGGTTACGATCCAACTTTGGGTACTGCAAAGACACTTTTACGCTTCACCGGTATCGAACCGGTTAGACATATTGATCAAATTTACGTACTTGGCAGTTCGATCAACATATTTTGACAGCTTCTAATAGGAACATTTTATCAGCGTTCTGACAAACATATGTAAAATTAGATACAGGAGCCAGATAAACAAGGCTTGAATATAAAGCCGACTAAGGAACTATGCCTGCTAAATAAGGTTTGGTTAGCGATTCGATGGTAGTGGGCAGTGGAGGTGAAATAATTGGCGAATGAGATAACCTGATACGTTTGTAGCATTTCATGATATTGCGGTCCCCTGATCACCTTGGTTTGATTCGCTAAATGTCTTGTTTTCATATTTTCTTTTTCTTTTCCAGTTTCCTTTGTTGTTGTTTTTTTGTATTTTAACTACTACTTCAATTTCACCTTTCTTTTCTCCATCATCTGTTTCTTTTCAGCTTTATAATCGACATTCTTCGATCTTCAGTTTTACTCTTTAGTTCTCTTCTGAGTTCTTCCTCTTCTTCATCTTCATTTCTCTCTCTATGTTTTAGCCTTTTTCACCTCATCTATTTTTATATTTCTTTCTTTTGTATCCAAATTTCCTTCGTTTTTTTCTTAGATTTTATCTTATTTTTATTTCTTTTTCTTCTTTGATATCTACATTTCTATCATAATTTCCTGTTTTCTTTTCATCTTTTTTTCGTCATTGATATCCGAATTCCCTTCAGAATATAGCATCCATTTGTTTCTAGAATTTGAGATGAAACAAAGGGAAAAAAGAAAAAGAAAGAAGCATTATTCATATTCCAAAACTTCCTATTTTTACTTTGTTTAAATATTCCCTCAATTCTACGTCTACTATTTTTTACCTTCCAGTCTGATTTCTTCTTCTTCTTCTTCTTCTTCTTCTTCTTCTTCTTCTTCTTCTTCTTCTTCTTCTTCTCATTATTATTATTATTCATCTGCTTCTTCATCATCATCAGCATCATCATCTGCTTCTTCTTCATCCTCTACTTCTTCGTCTTCTTCATCATCATCATCATCATCATCATCATCATCATATATTTCTTCTTCATCATCAGCATCATATATTTCTATTTCTTCATCATCATCATTATTTGCTTCTTCATCATAATCATCTGCTTTTTTTTTCCTCTTCATCATCATCATCTACTTCATCATCACCTGCTCCTTTTTTCTTCTTTTTCATCACCATCATCATCATCATCATCATCTACTTCTTCTTCATCATCGTCATCATCATTAAAATCATCTATTTCTTCATTAAAATTTGCGTCTGCTTTTTCATTTTCATTCAGTTTACTTGTCTTAATTCTCGCTCATCTGCTATTTTCGACTATTTTTTGCCTGTTGTTTGTACTGCATATATTTTTATTTATTGTTCTAATTATCTTTTCTTAACTTTCTATGGATAGGTCCCCCTTCCCATTTTATATCCATTCTCTTTTCTTCCCTATATCTGCATCTTCACTTTTTTTTTTTACAATCCTTAATTAATTTTCCTTTTTTTTTAATTTCCTTCTTTTTTTACTCTTATTTTCATCGTCATTTTCATTTCCTTCATTTTGTATTTTCTCTCTATATTTCTATTTTCTGTTTCTTCCTTTTTATACCTTCATTTCCTCATACTTCCTTTCCTATTTGTCTTCTTCCTTAATCTCTTACTCATTTAAATTCCACCTGTCCTTCCCTGACACATCATATTCATCATTTATCTATGTCTTATTTATTTACTTTTCTTCCATTTTCTCTTTTCTTTAATTCTTCTTTTTTTCCTGGTTTCCCTCTTTAATTTACGAGATCTTTTTCTCTCCAAAATTAAACTCCTCTTCAGTCCTTTTTCCTGCATTTTCTTCATCCGACAAATTCATATTCTCCATATTTCTTTTCCTTCTTCTCCTAGGCTTTCTTCATCTTTCAAAATATGTTTTTAAATCTTTTTCTACCCTCCTTATATTCCTCGTTTTTGCATATTTTTATCTTCATTTCTTGCATTTATCATCTTTCCGCTTATTTCTTCGACATCATCAAATTAGACCCATTTTTCACAAGTAAGGACTTGTGCTTCCTGCATCGATTATTCTCTGCTTCTATTTCTAATACCCCTTTTTACATTACAACCACCAACGCATGATTATAATATTTCTATTATGACTTTTTACTCGTTGAGTCTCCACAGTTGTTGTTTCTGGTGATTCTCAAAGCAGAAGTATCCCTAAATATCCACCAATGATTATTTTTTGCTGATTTTAGTTACCATATGTTTCAGCTAAGCTTTACCTTTCTCCTACATTTTCAAAAATGTGTTTATTATTATTATTATTATTATTATTATTATTATTATTAATTTTATTATTATTATTATTATTATATTTCGATTTTTGCCATGGTCAAACTACTTACAAAATCTGCGGGAAGACCTAAGGCAGTTAGTGATGTGTTGTTATGGCTATATATCATGATTTGTTTATTCAACTTGCATAACATCACTAGAGTTACATGGACAAAGTTCTTATTAGTACGTGGGCTGTACTTATCAAGGCATTTTTTTGTATTTCTCTTAAGCTGGCATTTATTATTATTACTAGTGTACCCTCGCCGTATCAGACACGCTTTCTGATAATATATTTTCGGGTCTTTTTCTTCATAATTTTATGATGTATTCGGTTTCCTTCATTAATTTCTAGATATTTCTATGTATCAGCTTGGTCTAGTTAACCTTGTTGTCAATATCAAGTTTTAAATCTGTACATTTCGTTAGTTTAGCACATTTGAAGGTGGCTTTGGCACATTTGTCGACTCCAAACTCCATGTTAATGCCTTCACTGTTGTTCAGTAAGCAGCTGAGTGACGCTAATGCCAGGCAGAAAAGTAGTGGTGACTATGAATCTGCTTGGAAGATTCCGCTTTTGATGTTGATTGGTGTCGATTTTATGTCCCGTTTGTATGGTTTAGGTTTAGTTTAGTCCTCCTTTTTTTTTCATTCTCTCCGTTATGAATTTGACTGTTGTGGAATATACTCTCAATAGTTTTAGGCTCTTCTTTATCCATAAGTGTGGTACACTGTAGAACGCCCTTCTGTAGTTGATCCACGCTATCGATAAATTTATTTTGCTTGTTTTCACTTCCAATATTGTTTTAGTGGTAATTAGTTCGTCTTTATTTCCTTTTATTTCTATTGTATGAACATTTTCTCTCTGGGTACCAACCAGAGACATAAGATTATTAATTTCATGATATTTTCTACTGATCATTTTTGTAAAAAAAAAAATAACGAATTAAGATTACACACATTTTAAATAGATAAAGTTCTTCGTAATAATGTGAACTGTACTTTTGAGTACAATTTCTTGTATTCGTTTAAGGTATTGGTTACTAGGAATCCCTTCAATGATCGGAACATTTTCAAATCAATCAGAAAGTTCCAACTACAAATGAAATTGTTGATGTTCTCATGTGCCACATGTTTTAGATTTCGATTTCAAGATCCTTGTAGTTTGATAGCTTTTTGAAGAACTTCAAAGATACATTACCGTCTGCAGAGACTGCCATAATTAAGAAATCACAATCTGCTCTCATGGTCTTTGATTATTATTATTTCATTTGATTTCAGCTGTAAACAAATATCATTCAGGGTCCCAAATAGAGATCCAAGGTAAAAAATGGCTTCAAGACATTGTCCCTTGATCATTTATGTAAAAATATTTTTATTATTATTATTATTATTTTATTTCCTTTGATTTCTGGTGTATACTCATTTCGTTCCAGAGACCTAATGTCAGAATGACATCATGATATTTTCCACTGAGCAATTACAAAAAAATCACTCATTACATAGATAAAGCTGTGGGATGTACACGTGAGAACATTTTTTTTTTGTATTTCTCTAAGGCATGGGTTACCAGGAATCCATTTTGAGTACAATTAGCTGTATTCGTTTAAGGTATGAGTTATCAGGAATCCCTTCACTGAGTCTATCGGAACCTTTCAAATCACTCCGAGGGCTTCAACTACAACTGGAATTCTTGATGTTCTCATGTGCAACATTTTTCAGATTTCGATTTTCAAGGTCCTCGTATTTTGATAGCTCCAAAGATACATTGCAGTCTGCAGGGAATGCCATAACATTAAGGAGGCAAAATCAAGATGTCTGATCAAGTCCTGAGCAGCAACAATGAAACCTTCGGTTTCAGCTTTTAACTCAGCACTACGTTACCCACTAATGCGTATGGGGTTTGTCTACATCAGCTTGTTTGGTACGGGCAGAGTATTGAACGTGAAGTGGTTAATCTTGCCATCGTTTCTGTATCTGGTCGGTTACATTTGCCTTTGCTTTCTTTTTTTTAGTGTTTTGCAGATTTAATCGGTGCATTGTGGTTTACTTGTATTTCATAACCCATATGAAAAAACATTTTGAACTTCTTGGATTCTTTTATTACTGAATAGAGTCGCTTAATACTTTCATGTTCTTTTTTTCATCATCCCGTCTCCTCTAGGTTCCAGGTGCCTTTGACGGTCAATTGTTGTAGGTTTGTAAGACAGTTCTAGATGAACTAATCCTCTGCCTTCTTCCGATCTGAGTACATACAGATGATCAACATCAGTCTTGAGATGATGCATGCAGTGGTAGGTGAAGAGCTTTCTCATTTTCGCGTCCATTCACTTAATGTCAGTCATGGTTTCATATCTGATATATATATATATATATATATATATATATATATATATATATATATATATATAGAGAGAGAGAGAGAGAGAGAGAGAAAGTGTACAATATTGAGGCGACACTTCAACTTCCTTGCTGTTTTTTGGCAAAGCGTTTGAGATCATCCACATAGAGATGAGGGAATACTTTCTTGTTTAGTTTGTAACCATAGCTATTGTTGATTAGTTCATGCTTAAGGGGAATTAAGGACAGACAAAACAGAAGTAGTGACAGGGAGTCTCCTTGAAAGATTCCTCGTCGGATATTCAGGCGCTGGGTGATGGCAGTGCCTCTGGTGCGATTTAGGTATAATGTGGTGTTCCATTTTCTCATGCCGTGTTTAAGGAAATTTACTATCGTAGGAGAGACATTGTACATTTCCAAAGTCTTAAGGATCCAAGAGTTTGGTACACTATCAAAGATTTTACGGCAATCTATCCATGCTGTGGTAAGATTTCTAAATTGTCTACATTTTCCAGGATCCTTTTGTTTAGAAGTATTCGATCTTTGCAACCATATGAAGCTCCCCGGCATCCCTGCCGTGGAAGAATGTTTAGTTCGAGAAAAAAAGTAAGCACGGTTCTTCAGGACAGACGTGATCAATTTACACGTGGTGGACATGTTATTAGCCTATAATTTTTCGGGTCATCTGTTTCACTCATTTTCGGTATGAGATATGAAATATGAGGTATTATTATTATTATTATTATTATTATTATTATTATTCCCCACAATATTTACGTTGATTTTTAAGAAGTTTATTTCAGGTCACTCCTCGAAACAATAAAATAAAACTATCCTTCGTTTTTTATCGACGGGCTGTATACAATAACTTTTGAAATAGCCTTCTTGTCCCAAGAAAGTATGATTACTGTAATGACCCTATTTCCAAATTGCAATCTATTATCTGCAATGTTTTTTTTTTTGTACAACACACCAATGTCCAGCAGCCATTATTACTGTAATTGCATTATTTGCTACTCTTACAAATTTCAGACTTTAAAATCAGTGCAGTTTTCATTTTCTCCTTTTTTTTTTTCGTCTTTTTTTTTTGCTTTCAGTTCTCTCGTCCAGTGGAGGGAGCGTAGAAATGATGATTTACACAAGAGACCAAGTTACAGCAAATATCCCTATTACTCCAGCACTCTAGCATGTTTAAGTTACATAGTCGTTTGTTTTAGTTACGTAGTATTCTTTGGAGTTATATTTTTCAAATTTCTTTATCACTATTGATGCCAATAAAATGTATACAATTCTTCATTACATGTACTACACTACGTTTTATGTTCATTTGCATGGTTAACATATTTTTTCTAGGATTTCATTCTATGTCAATCTGAATAAATGGTCTGGTGTGGTAGATTGATTATTTTATGACTTATTAACCTTTTATGGCTTATTTAAATCAGAAACATATTTTGTATAGTAATAATAACTCTTCTTTTATGACCGATTTATATCTTTGTCTGGAATTCGATCTCAGCTCTCAGATTTCTCGTTTCGAGCCGATATTCATTACACTAACCGCGCCTTTGTCTATTAAGTATAAACAAATACTAATAATTTTTCTTGTTTACGATTACTATATCGAACGCATCGGAATGGATAATCTGCTAGTATTTCGTACTTACGAATAATATTTATTTAGTTATTCTGTTTTCTAGGAGGACTTCTTCTACACTTGTCTATAGAATTGAAGTGCATTGGAAATTCCAGTTATTTTAATTGGTTTGAATATATCAGCTTCGCTGACCACTCTATCTTCAAAACTAAATTGTTCCATTCCCTAATCATTTAGTGGACGATCTTACTCTCTAGTTTTAATTCGTTGTATTTTGGGCCTCTTTTAGCTCAGTATAATTTGGTTTTCCCAGAAAAGTTCTGAGTAAGATGTTTTAAAAACTTCTTGTTACCATGTCAATCTCTCTTTATTCGTATTTTATTTCTTCTATTGCTATCCTGAAATATCTGTACAATTTTTTACAACTTTTTTTTTGTTTTCCCATTTAGGAGATGGCTGATATTTGACAACTACATCTGCTATTAAGTTTGACTGTCATATATAATATTTTATTATTCTGCATAATCTAACACTGGTTTTAATAGGGAGATCAATGCTACCCTCAGCCCTAAGTTTTTTTCCTGTAGTTTCTGTTCCTATACAATATATTGATGTCTCTCCTCTAAAGTAAGGTTTTATAAGTAGTCATTCACGTATTTGTATCTGATTCAAAACTTTCATTTATCTTGTCAAGTTTCGCAAGGATTCCACAAAAAAACTGATCATATATTTAGTATCTTGCTTTTATTTCTTTCATTGAGTTCTAATATATCTCTTTTTTCGATGTATGTTTTCAATATGAATTTCAAGTTTCAATCCACTTTTTATATCGTTGTAAATCGCTTTTTCGATCCTTCTTCTGATATGTTGTTGGACAGGTCATTTCAATTTCTTCAAAGTCTTTTTTCTTTGCAGAGTCAACAGCATTGCAATCATCTTCAATTCCGATCTCCTGACAAAAGCTTACTGGTGGTTTGTATCCATGTTACGAGATTATTTTTCTTGGCAAAGTTCTTTTATCTGTATACACGAGTTGGTTGATCTTTCTTCCGGTGACTTTATTCTAAAATGTTATACGTCATTAGAAAAAAAAGCCATCATATTTCTTGTGAGGAATATGTCACAGATATGAGATTCCCCAGAAGATTGATGCTTCTACAGTTGGTTGTACATTCTGGGTTTCCATTGCATCTTTTTTGGCGATTTCAAAATATTTAAGTAATATCTCATCATATGTGTTTTTTTTTAATATCCATAAGAGTCTATTTATTTAGTATTTTTAACTGGTTTTCAGAATTCTGGATCTATAATTATAATGTGAATTGTTTTTTCCTTTCCTTTTCAATGTGGTTTCTCAATTTCAGGTATATTTTCTCGTTTTTCGAACGAATAGAATATTTCTTGCACAAGATGACTGATGTCAATTTTTTACGTCAAAATCGTACAGGAAATATTTCTGTAAAGACTTGTTTCCTTTGTTTCCCATTCGGGGATTAGTGTATTTGTATAATTGATGGATTCGTCTTTAGGGCAATTAAATATTAATCCATGAAATCGGTCCTAGCCTGGTACGCAAAGTAGAATCATCAACTGGGGCAGTTTGCGTTATTTATGCATATAAAAAAAGGCATGTGTTCCTTCTGCTGCTACCGGCTAAGGGAGAAGGGGTAGGTTTCTGCAGTTGTGTTTCTACAAAGTTACGAGGAAATGCTGAAAAGTTCCCGGCCTGACCTACTGCCCAAAATTAATTGGTCTATGACTAAATATCAGCTTATAGATTTGCAAAAAATGTATATAAATAAATAAAAAATTCTAACTTATTTCCGTCACTTAGAGTTTTATAGGTAGTTAGTTAAAATGAATCTATTTACAGATATCATAACTTAGTTAAAAGACATTACAGAATTATCTCTGAGAAGGTCGTTTGAGAAAAAAAATTAACGTCTATTAAGCAACATATGGTAACTTTAAATAAATTAATTCATAGTACCTTACAATCTGATGAGCATATATAATCTGGGAAACTTATCAACTTTTTAGGGCGAAACAATTTTGTCATATATATATATATATATATATATATATATATATATATATATATATATATATATATATATATATATCCCTGATCCTAGTACCCATAAATATAGCATACCTTAAATAAAGGTATGCTATATTTATGGGTGCTCAGGATCAGGGACATAACGTATGTAAACATTAAAGTGAACATCGAAGTAAATATCCAGAAGGGACACTGTTTCATGCTAAACTCAATCGTCAAGCCATGTGTGTCGTTATTTTGCTTGACTAGAAATACAAGTCAGTGGATGCATCGAGGTCGTGGTTGAAGCCAATGGCGAATTTATTAAATAAATAATTTACTTTTTAGCATTTCAATATATTTTTGTAGAATTTTGGTAAATATATCTCTTTGAGCCGTTTCTGGTTATGCAGTTTAGGCTTTGATTTCGGCTTTTAATTTTTGAAGTTTTGCTGTTACCTTGTTATGACTGGGAAGTCAGTGAGTGCCTTGGATATTTGTTTATAATGCAACACCGTACTTGTTCATGCTTAAGTACAAGGTCGGAAATTATACGCAAAAAACCTGAAAATATTTCTTCAATTTAAAAAAATTCATTGTTTTATTGATACGAAACATTAGAATTATTTTATAAATTAAAAAAGGTTAATATTTATAAGGATAATCTTTTTGTTTATAAGATATTGGTTTTACGAGATTATTATTTTCATACTATTTCACAGGAAGAAGAAGGTGGATTGATCGACCATTCAAATATTTCAATATGCTGACCTTGTAAACGTATTTTTACAGTCATAATATGGAGATTCATATGCTTCTGTCATCAGTTATGAAATCTCTATTGGTTTCATTTTTCTTTCACATAATCCCAGAAAGTTATTATTCCCTGTTTACATTTCTGTAGAGAATTCTTTACATATCTGTTGCACTAGGTGAAATTTTTATTCAATCTAAAGGCATAGGTTGTTCAAGTTCAGGGGAGATAAATAGTACCAGCTACATATCTCACGTCTGTTTTGTTTTTATCTCGTTTGTCCGTTCTTTCCACTGAACGAGTATGTATGAATTTTAATCACTGCCCTACCCAGGGATTGAACTCAAAAGTCAACAACTTTGACCGATACTAGAAGATGGCCGAAACGTTACGGGAATAATAAACGCGATTTTTTATAATAGCTCGATTTGAAAGGCATCTAAATTTTCCTATCTCAAACATTTCGACACAAGTTTCCATTTCCAATTTTACATTCTTTTTGTTATTGAGACCCATTACTTCATATCTCGATTGTTATCTTGCTTTTGTTACAGATAATCGATGCATGAAAGTCAGTCACACCTGTAGTACATATTACCCTATATCGACTGGGGAGTCAGTTTCAAGGGAGCTAACTAACTTCGCACTGCTATTTGTGAATTGTTAAATGTCATGATTCTTCTTTAGGAGAGGTAGTGGACTGGACCCGCTTTGCCTTCTCCATGGCGATTCCATCGTGATGCGATCTCTCGGTAACTGACATTTGACCGTTGGAGTTCATATGCCCTTTGAAATGTCTTATTTTTCTTCCTCTTCGGTTGTTAAGCAGTCTTCTCATCCACGCCGAAGTGGGGCCAGGAAGTCGGACCAATCGCCGGCAATCCGACTAAAAAGAAAAACTGATAACTCTATTTGCCTTGACTCCGCGAACGAAGATTTTGACTTTTATTATTCCTTTGCTGTCTGTTGCCGGTCCTTCCTCGTCGATTTTAAACGATTCCTGGGGTCATAAATCAATAAGATTAATAGTTAAAAAATAGAACAAATTTTAGAATCTAGAAGCCTTCACAGGAAAAGCAAAGAACAAACATGAAATTATATCTTGTTCAACGTTGAAACAACAATTGCTGAATAATTTTTAAAATTACAGTTGATGAGACGATTATCCCACTAAGCAGCTAGCTTGCAATTTGCCACATGCGATACATTACAATAACAAAGATGGGTTTCTGCCAAGTTTAAACTTGTTTGAATGTGCAAAGGGATGATGCGATCACAAAATGGATCTTGAAAATATCCGCAGGTAGTACTGAAAACCATTAGATTATATTTATATTCATTACGCAAATATATATTTCCTACGCACGCGCGTTCTCTCTCTCTCTCTCTCTCTCTTTCTCTCTCTCTCTCTCTCGCTCTCTCTCTCACGGACACACACACACAAACACTACACACACACACATACACACACACACATACACACACACACATAGATAGATAGATAGATAGATAGATAGATAGATAGATAGATAGATAGATAGATAGATGTAAACAAGTTTAGTTAATTTCAACCGACATTATCTGGCCCTTTAAATTCCTGAATTTTTCTTATTTTTCAAATATTTTATTGTACATCCAAATCAAATTTTTATATAAAGGTAATAATACTATTAGCCATTTTTTTTAATAAAGAAGGTTTACGTTAATTTTTTTCTGTTTTCGTTGGTTGGTTGATTATGTTTAGCGGTATATAAACCTCTATGGATTATTTAATACCGAAATTGCATGCTTTCAACTACAGATAAAATTTGTCGTTGGCCATTTTCCTTTAAAATGTATTGTTGGTTATTTTTAATTAAAATGTATTCGTGATCATTCTACTATAAAATAGCTACTGCTGGTCATTTTGCCATAAATATTTATTTTTATACTTTTATAGTGTGTTGTTTTTGTTTGGCTGTTCACTATTTGACCATAGCTGGAAGCTATCAGGTGCCACAAACCCGTGTTTGGATAATCATTGGAAGAACAGCAATTGAGATATGTTTTCCCGCTACTCATAAGCTCCAATATCCCGATCAGAGGTATTGCTGTCGGATATATTTTATTGTCATATCCAGACCTACGTTATTTTCGTAAGTTATTTTTAAACAGTTATTTTCAGTCATTTATGTGCCATGCGGGATATACGCTAAGGTAAAATGTATCTTTCGATACATGATTGACGTGGCAGATTTTTTTTTTTCATTTCTTTCTGCGGTAGACTAGTTGCCAAACAAAGCTATAGAACCTGGTCTCTGCTGTTATTTACCCATATCTGGGGGGAGAAGAAGAGGTGGACATACCTTTCCCAAGGTTATTAGAGCGCAAGTGAATGTAATGGATTCGACTTGAATTCGAACTCGGCTCTCCGATTCTTCAATCCGAGCCGCTATCCATTACTCCACCGAAATGAACACAAAAAGGATATGATTTTGACAACTGGTTTAGTTTTTTAAATGTTATTCATTCTAACATTACAACTAAAATGTTATATAGTGTAAATATTAATAATATCACTTTTATAAGAATTCCTAGGGATCAATGATAATCCATCTTCTATATAAATAAAGAAAAGAGTGCTAAACCTTTACGTAATATCAGTCCTCCTATATGGCAGTGAAAGCTGGACAATCTCTTCACAGGTGAAGAGACTTGAAGCAACTCAAATGTAGTTCTACAGAAGGATGTTGGGAATACCATGAGCCGAATATGTGAACAACGATGAAGTTTTAGAGAAAATGGGCAGAAAAGAACACATACTTAACATCAGGAAGAGAGTTGAAATTTTTAGACGATATCATGTGAAAAGATGTCTTGGATAGATTGAAGGCAAGAGAGAAGGAAGACAATAATATATAACCTACCTAGTGACCTTGTATTAATGGATTTAGGAGAGGTAACAAAAAGATAAAATTTATTAAGAGCTATAAAGGATGGGAAATAAGAGAGAACCATGAGCATGATTTAACGTCCAGAAGGGACACGACGCATAAAAGTAGAACTGAGTGAAGAGTTTGGGAAGACAAGTTTTGAAAGTGGAAGTTTCTTAGGTGGCCATGTGTCTTTGATCTCTTACCGTTAATACATAGTTCTCAAATATACCTTCCACAAAATACTTTCCACATAGACGTTAGCTAGATGAAGACACCATTGCCACCAATGTTTTACCATTATGTGGGAGATATTTTTACCACAACCTGTACAAAATAATTAGCGGTAAATATGGATCAGTCATACAGCAACATATATCACAATCCATTTATCTTACGAGATAACAATTTTACATTTTCATTTCACTCAGAATTCGTTTGTAAAGGTAATTCGAAATTTCCTCCATGAACACGGCTATTATCTCTTACGGATATAAAACTCGCACCATTACTTTTTACTGTTCCTATATAAGTCTAAAGAGATTAATCCCTTATTGAAACGGAGTTTTTATTCATTTTTTTATTCATTTTCTTTGTTTTTACGGGTGGATTTGATCAACTTAACATTAGAAATATCAATAACTTTGGAGAAAATTCTTTTCCACCTTCAGAATTACTCCTTGCAGAAATTCACATTTTCTTTATGGTCTCCAGTAAATATCATCTTTTTATGTTATTTCAATGGTGTCTACGTTGCTTTCCCATATGATCACCGAAGTTAAGGAACGTAAAGCCTGGTCAAGCTGGGTGACTGCTTGCGAATACGAAGTGTTTGGATATGTGGGTGGTGTAATGTAAAATGGCTTGGAATTTTTAACCGGTGAGTCGAGTTCAAATTTCATTTGGATTCATTATATTCAATTACGTGCAAATACGCTTGGGAAAAGTATGAATCCACCTCTTTTCCATAGCTATGGATTAATTAGTAGACCTTTTATTATTAAATTGTTATTATCTCGAAAAATTCTTTCAATCTAAATATATATTTTTGCCTTTAAATAATCTGCAAAATGTTGATAAGCCGTAAAAATCGAATCAGTCAAATCGATGAAGCTTTTAATTGCGCAAATATTATTTCGGAATATTTTTGTGCAATATTCCAATTATTTTTCAAATGTTTTCCACCAATTATACAAATTATTAAAATTAAGTGTTACGGAGAGATCATATTCAAAAGGGCTTAAATTTGAATACATTGGTGTAGGTAGGTCGAACAAAAATTAGCAAATCAGTACAAGTTAATCATCCGAAAATCAATATATCCAGGTGTTCGCTTCAAATAGAACGGTTTGTTTGATTACATGCAAGTGCATCAGATTAAACATTATATTGTGGGCCAAGCTTGTTTTTTCAATGCAAAACAGATCAATCGTGTATTAATGATAGTTACAGTAATCATAAACAGATTACACCATTCTAAATTAAGGCATTATTTAAATAATTACAAATCTTCAAAGGCATTTGCTATATGTAGTTTCTATTTGTGAGTCGACAAAGCTTGAAAAGGAACGGAATGACAAATTAACTGAACAAAAATGCGACACTTAAAACAATTAGTAATTGCTGTATTATGACTTTGCAAGCAAGAACTGCCATTGCCTGAACAGGATGAAGGAAAAGTTTTTTTAAGGTAATTATCGTGAGTTACTGGATTCCGTTGAATAGCATTTTTGCATCAAGATTTTCTACAAAAGAAGTGGATGAGCATTTTCAAGAAATTGATAGTATAATAGCTGATGTAATTCCAACAGAATTGAAAAGCGTTTATATTAACGTATGAATTTGATACTAACATTTATGCAATGCGTGCCTATTTCTCTATTATTGTTACATATGAAATTGGATGCAAAATAAATGAAAGTTTTCTATGATTTTCTGATGGAAGTAAAGACAAAATAGCATTGACTTTGGCTGATGTGACAGAAAATGTCTTAAACTCATTTTGTGAGGCTAAAATTATTTTTCATCGAAAGATAATGACGGATCAACAGCAATTGAAGGTGAAATACGTCAATATCGTTTATTATTTTAACATAACGTAGTTTTTAAGAGAAATGCAGAAAAGGTTGTTAATGTGAAACTATTGTCGCATTTTTAGTAAATGTGAATCTTTGAGTAAAAAAAGGGAAAGTGTCTTTTAAGATTTTAATGGACATCATTCCATCACTGTATACCATTAGATAGTGCTATATGTCAATAACTATGGCAGCTACGGGAGAGTTGCATGAAAAATTGATGAATGCGTTTCAGCATATTCTGTACAATAACCAAATGTGGGATGAAGTTAAAGTCAGTGAATTAGATAGTCTATTGGCTAAATCCCTTTTGTGTTGTTCATAAGTTGTATTCATTACATTATTGTAGCATTACAAGCTGAGAAAAAATTGGCACCATATATCGTAAGCAGCTTGAATTAAAGATTACTCAGCATAAAAATCACTGATTATATTAAATAGTTTGAAAATTGTTATCAAGATGAACATTATGAAAATATCTTTCAGAAAACAATGGCACACAATGAGCAATGAAAGGAATATGTGATAATATAACGAGATATTTCGAAAGAATTCAGAACATTTTGTTTTCACTGAATAAGCTATTTGTCAGGTTTTATGTGAAGAATTATTTGTTCGTAGATTCACTATACATTATTATTGTGAGACCGGAAACTACCTACACAATAGACTCTTCCATATTAAGTAGGCGACATAGCACTCTAGAGAGTGACAGAGAGTGACACAGAGAGACAGTGAGAGTCTCGTACGACTACCAGTGTTGGACACTAACATATAGTAAGCTCCGCTTACAATATCTCTATAACCTGTTGGTAATATATCTTTCTTACATCTAATCCGTGTACCGTGTTTTCCTTCTGTGGTCCCAACTTTGGCACCCACATCAGTGGCGACGAGGATTCTAGAAACGCACTCACGGTGAAATCTAAATACCTTACCAATCCCACATCAGTGGCGACGAGGATTCTAGAAACGCACTCACGGCGAAACCTAAATACCTTACCAGTTCCACATCTGTGTCGACGAAGAATTCAAGAAACGCATTCACGTCGAAAAAACCGCAACACCTTGCCAGTCCCACAACAGTGGCGAAAGAAAGATTCGAGAATTTCGTTCTCCCCACATCAATAGCGACAGTACTCGAAAAATACACACAAACTACACGCGTTCCCACAGCAGTGTTGAACGAGAAATTAAGCTGGTATTAATACGTTAGCGATCTAAAAGCAAAATACCCAGCGTCTACATATATTCCAATACCAAACAGCAGTGACGAGCAGTGATTCGACATCTACGGAATATTAAAGTATGTCCAAATAACAATACGAGAACGATTTTTTACACACCCACACACACAGAAAAAAAAAACAGTTGTTCGTAAAATAAACTGACAATACAAAAGCAAGTACTACCATTGTACTCAAGTTTTCGAAAAAAAACTATCGAAAATTTTTTTATGTAACTGAGTTGAACTCGGGCATAAAATTATTCTCCCCTCAAATTCACTGAGGCGAGTTTTCTCTTTTTGTACCTTTCTAAAAAAAAATACATAAGTGTGGTGAAAAAATATTCAATTACGTTAAAATTAACGGAACCACGGAAAAAAAAGTTAAACCCACATAAGTGGTTTAGCTTAACTAATTGTCTGTCCGTATTTTTTTTTCTGTAAAAGAAGAAAAAAAGAACAAAAATCTATCAAATTTTTTTGTGTACCTCCTCTTAGTACACGTGTTTCAAAGCAACAAAAAAAGTGCTGTCATTTTCAAATATGGAAGATTTGCAAAAACTAGTTTCCCAAATGTTAAAACTAAATTTGGACCAGCAACAAAAATCAGAAGAAAAACAACAACTATTTTTGGATTTACATAAACAGTAAATGGAATTCCAAAAAATTACGCTTCAGAATGCTGAACTACAACAGAAACAACTTAAAGAATTACTCGTAAATGCATTAAAAGGCTCAAACTCTGAAAAGATACAATATTCTCCCAGAGTATAATCTACAATTCAATGGAAACATTTGAATACGTACCAGAGGAAGACAAAACGTTCCAGGCTTTTTACAGGCGCTACGAAGATATATTCAACGTAGACTGTGAACAATGATCCAGTAAAAAGAAGGTACGTCTTCTATTGAGAAAACTGGGAACTACAGAACATAGTAGGTTTGTAGACTTCATACTACCCATGAAAACCACTGACTTGGATTTTTCAGAGACTATTAAGCTCCTATCGGGCCTAACACAACCTTTTTCTACAAACGTTGGAAATATCTGAACACAGTCAAAGACAACCAGCAAGATTTTCTACCGTTGCAGCATCGGTAAACAAGCTATGTAATGATTTTAAACTAGCCGAACTGACTGCCGATGATTTCAAGTGCTTGATTTTCGCACAAGGTCTAGTATCAGCAGAAGACGCCGAAGTCAGACAACGGGTACTGACAATGCTTGAGAACGAACAAGGATTGACCCTCCAAATACTGGCAGAGGACTGTCAAAGTGTAATATCTGTAAAGCGTGACTCAAACACTATCGAGGAATCAGGTGTGGCTCAGAAAAATTAGTCAGAAGCAAGTCTATCTCCTTTTCCCCTCAAAAAGACAAAAGGCAAATCTCATGTCCTAAATTCCGCAGTAACCAAAACCCAAATAAGTTAAAGAAACCGCCCAGACCATGTTACCATTGTGGTAAATGGCACTGGATGAAATTCTGTCCATTTAAGAGCAAAAAATATTGCAAAAATTGCAATAAAAGTGGGCATACTTTAACTTCGTGCTGGTACGCCAACGGAACGAGAAAACCCCAAAATAAAATTAGGCAAGCTGAATCTGACGATATTGTCGATAGGAATTTAAGAAAATACGGAACTGTGGATATTTTCAATAAGCCCATTAAATTCCAGCTTGATTCGGGTTTCGATCTTTCAACCATTAACTGGCGTACTTGGCGAAAATTAAACAAGCCAAACATATTAAAAACGGATAAAACAGCAAAATCCGTAACTGGCGAAAAGATTAACATTTTAGGTGAGGTAATACTTACAGTAACACTAAATGGAGTTACGAAAAAGCTCAAAGTCTACGTATTAAAAACTTCAGATAACTTGTTTGGAACTGATTGGATAGAAAAATTCAATCTTTGGTATTTGCCCAATGAGTACATTTTGTTGCAAGATACAAAGTACAACGTCCAATGTACTAAAATGAAAGCTAAGTTCAAGGAGCACAACCGGTATTCAAAAAGAAACGGAATGTCCCTTTCGCTGCTCTAGAGCAAATCAACAAAGAGTTAGATAGACTCGAACAAGCAGGTATTCTGTCAAAAACAGATAACAGCGAGTGGGCATCACCTACGGTCTACGTAAAAAAGAAGTCCAATCAAATACGAGGCAACGCGATCAGAAACATGCCGGCCCCAGATAAGCGTTACAAAACTTTCTCGGACTAGCTAATTTTTACCAAGGGTTCATTAAGAACATGCAAAATTTGAGAGGGCCTCTCAACCAACTTTTAAAAAAGGACAAACCATGGTCATGGACCCCGGAATGCCAAGACGCATTCGAGAAGATCAAGAAAACTCTTACTTCAGACCTCTCCCTCAACCATTACGACCCTAGTCTCGACATCATAGTCGCAAGTGATGCAAGCCCGTACGGCATGGGCGCTTGCATTTTACATAAACTGCCAGATGGTTCGCGAAAAGCTGTGACTCATGCATCAAGATCTCTAGTTCGATCTCGACATGCCTCAAGTCTCTCCTGAAGTGTGACGCTCAGGAAGGAAAAGGAAATTTACTCAACCGCTCGACGTAAATCCCAAGAGGAAAAAGTATTAAGTTTTATTTTTTTCTCTCCTTTTCAAAAAGAAAACTCTTTGGAAGGGGGGTATTGTGAGACCGGAAACTACCTACACAATAGACTCTTCCATGCCTAAGTAGGCGACATAGCACTCTAGAGAGTGACACAGAGAGACAGTGAGAGTCTCGTACGACTACCAGTGTTGGACACTAACATATAGTAAGCTCCGCTTACACTATCTCTGTAACCTGTTGTTAATATATCTTTCTTACATCTAATCCGTGTTCCGTGTTTTCTTTCTGTGGTCCCAACTTTGGCACCTACATCAATTATATAAATGCCTTGCGCTGTATATATATATATATATATATATATATATGTGTGTGTGTGTGTGTGTGTGTGTGTGTGTATGTGTGTGTGTGACACTATTTAGCGTAAGCGTGAAAATTAAAGGCGAGAAATACTTAAGGCGAGAAGAAGCTATCACGAAAGACATACTGAGCGATGTTAATTTTTTTTAACTAAGAAAAGTGGTAAAGATTTTATTTTCATTTGCGAAAAAAAGTATTTTTTTTCGCAGGAAATAGGAAATTCGTAAGATCTCGGATCTGTCGGAATTAATTTATGCTATGACGCGGCGAATAAAAGATCTGCCCATGGCAATAGTGAAAATTTCAAATTGGTCAAGTGGCCTACAAAACAGAATGCTGGAAGATAATCGTAATCAGGTCACGCACCGACCGAAAAAGGATCAGCTGAGGCCACCCCAGAGAAAAAGGAAGGAAGGAAGAGAAAGGGAAACAATAAACCATTAACTATCTTTCGGAGATATCATTTGGTTTTGGAGAGACACCTGTTTTATATCCAGACCTGGACATGATAAATGTCTGTGGCCGGGACAGATCGCTGACGACAGGGTGCGAAGACGTCCAGTTGACCACCCATTTGACGCTTGGCGAAAATCTCGTTGATAAATTCCAGATGACATTCGGTTAAGATAGAGATTAAGGACCACACTACGAGTCGTAGGGGTCTGGTCGAGGAAAAAAAGAAGAAAAGAAAAAAAGGAAGATAATTTTTTTTTCCTTTGAGCGATAATTTTAAACTGAGGCCAGACCAGCCACACCCACGCTGCCGAGTGTTCATTGGCTGAGTGGTGGCGTGAGCGGTGGGTGAAGGTAAACATATGAGAAGGAGGGGAAGCCTCTTGACGCCTCTGAGGGGATTGGTGGGATATACCAATATGAGAAAGGAATAATTTGGGAGGACGATTCCCTTAAGAACCCCTCTAAAGCAGAAAGTAATGGACTTCCAAAAATGGAAAGTGATAAATTTTCCTGTCCGAAAACGAAGAAAATCCTTATTGTGGATTTAGAATTATCGAGGAACCCAAACCACGACAGGCCCACACCCGGTCTTGGTCGGCGTCCATATAAACAGAGTCACAGAGAGTCGGGAGAGTTCGGCAGAGTTCCGAGGAGACGCAGATGCAGACGGAGTTGAGCTGTGAGCTCGCAGACCAGCCTCGCAGGAAGCTGACTGAAAGATATCCACGCCATCCGACTTAGACTTCTAGCCAAAAACAATGTATTTTTGAAGAACGACTTAGACTCACACCACCAAAACAAGTTTTACGAATATCACCTGAAGATACCAAAAACCAGTTATCGAAAAACAACTTAAGATATTAAGACTCGCCTAACAAACGCAAAGTGTCACGTATCCATATTAGCGGTTTGGGAGAAAGAAGCTGTCCTGTATTCAGCAACCAGATATAAAAATACTTGTTATTCTTTTTTTAACACATTTGAACTTTTCGAGTTGTTACTTTATTTTCTTTTACATATACTTGTGTGGTGTTACCTTTGCTCGGACTCGGCTTGCATTGCGGCACCGCGACTGATTGATTTCGTCTACCTAATATCAAATCACAACGTGGGTAGGTTAGACTAGAAATCAAAGCAGTTACTTCGGTAACCAGACGTTGGAGGCGAGCTGGGAACGACAAAGTTGATACCGAATCTAACCAGATTCCCATCCGCATCAGCCAAGTATTAGAACGTCACATTTGGCGCCGCGACCAATACCAAGTCACATTGGTCGTCACAGGATAGCACGGGGGCAGAGAGGCCGGTGTGACGTCACATATATATACGCCAATATGTTTGATTAAAATCTTTAATAAAGAAGTACACCTATTTGCATAAAGGCAATAATTATGAAAAGTACAAATCAAATAATGCCACCAAACCATATAATAATTATCAATGAGTATTTATTTATATATTTTCTGTCTCATCAGGAGTTGTAAAGCAGGTAAATTAAATTATTTAGTGCTATTATCAGGGATTTCTTCCCCTAGTCGTTTTAATAATCAATACAAATAAAATATTTATTTGCATTTAAACAACATTAATTCCCTTAGAAAATGAACCGTTTAATTAATCAGTTCCTTTATTCCTATGTTACTTGGATTGCAGTCTTATTTGTTCAAGCCTTTCATACGAGGCATTCAGATATCATTGTTTATTAAATGATCATCTAGCTTAAAATTGGGCTTGAAATTGGCTTTATCGTCTTATGTATTGAGATGGATCTTTTCTAATTGATCTCTTTAGCTCCAAGTTGAAATGATGATCCCATTTCCTGTTGTAACCTCCTGATCTAGTTTTCCTCTCTATTCCCTCTTTTTTAAACTTATTCACCGTTCTCTGGATTGGTTCTTGAATGAATTTGAAGCCAGAGTATGAATGTTGGTATCATTGATGAAAGCCTGAATAATATTTTTTTCTCTCTAATCATTGCTAGTTGGGAAGACAGTGGATCTGATACAGAGCGATATAACCTGTTCTCTTCCTAGCCGAATAACTCAACGACTTTCTCAGCGATTCATACGTTAAATATTGTCAAACTTTTATCTAAAAACCTGGAAGGAAGAAACACAATTTGTTTTGTCGTTTTTTAGTTATTAAACATTTTTTGGGATTGACAATTATGCTGTTACACGATTGGGTTAATTTTGCTGTTACACCCGTTATATATATATATATATATATATATATATATATATATATATATATATATATATATATATATATAACAGTTATATAAAAGTGGACATAGAAGTCAACACTTATAGGCGACAGTCTGTTTCATGCTAGACGCATGTTGAAACAACTATATGTAACCGTATGATCTATGCTAGCAGTTTCTTCTAACGCATTTCTTGTGTCTTTCAGCGTATTGATTTCTAGTCAAATTTGATTTTAAAATGTTCAAATACAAGGTCAATCATTATCTTTCCAGTTCTTTTATTATACTTTCATATTTTTTCACAGTCAATAACCTCTTAAGTCTTAAGTCTTAGTGGTTATAATTTTTTTATAATTGCGGATGAAGCAATGACTTTCTTGGGAGAAAATTATGAAAAAAAAGACAGCCAAGAAACATGGTATATTTGACATCAGAATCCTTGATGCCATTTAATTGGCTAAGAAACATTTTACTTTTTCTTATGGAGATAAAGTATACAAGATATTAGTGGCTCGAAATATTAAGTCTTCCTTTGATGCACTCTTACACAGGAATTTTCATTGGAAGATGGATGAATTTTCTCTAATTTGCCGTCAAACATGTCTCACCTGGTGTTACTATAGTTATTATGAAAATTTATGATCTCAGAAGGGCGCTATGGGGAAATTGTTAGATTTTTAATTTTGCGCATGCGTTTTGTTTTCTTGGGGTTTTTTGCCGACTTCACTGTATAGTAACGGCAGTTGGGTTCCGTTTGTAGGAATAAGAGCGACATGACGCTATTCACTCGGCCAGACATTTGGAAACGGCATACTCTATTACTTAGCATTCACGCCGCAATCGCCAATACGAACATTTCAGAGTATTTGTTGTGTCAGATTATATGCGTGTATATTTGCGTGCGTGTATGTATGCGTTAATCAATGCGTCAATTTATCCATCGTGTATTATTACGGCCATATGTGTGGCCGTGTGCTGTATTTAAAATACTTAACATCATCTGCCATTATTTATCTTTACAAAATCCATATTATGCATAAAATAGGGTATATTTGCCTTATCGTGACTGAAGCTATCCAATCCTCACTTTCCAGCCTTGATAGAATTCAAAATCTTTTACACGGTCTTGTTGGGTTGACATATTTTCCATTCTGCGGGCTCCTTAACACAGACAAAACGTTGGAAGTCTGTTGCTATCCTGTCCTCACTTCCATGGCAAATTTTCAGACGATCGCTAATTTTTAGTACAACCAATCCAGATATTACTAGTGACGTCCACCATGCTACATCAGCGGAATTTCTATTCAAGTTGTAAGAAGGAATCCCCAATCAATCAGATTTTGTCGTCCAAATTTTGGGACAGACTCCCATTTTCACTTCTTCAAGTCAGGGGTCAATCGTTACTTATCGTCCAGACATTCATAATCTTCACTTTCTACTTTAATTCATATCGCACACCTAACCTCATTCAGTTACATGCTATAAACGGAAAGCCCACGAAAGAAATGTCATTTCGATAGCTATTGCATACAGTAAGCATCAAAAAGAAATATCTTCTTTGTACACTAGAAAAATAAAATACAAAATTTAACGGGAATATTTTGCCAGTTATTTTTAACATTACACGCACATCCGCACACACATGCGGGCGCGTGCGCGCACACACACACATACATACACACAGACATAGACACACACACACACACACATATATATATATATATATATATATATATATATATATATATATATAACAGAAATGTATGTTGTATGTATGGGTAAAAAGTGCTCCATATCGTCGGGTATAGACTATATGCAAATTTCTCAAAAGGACATTGAGAGACAACAGTTTGTTTCATGCTTGAACGTTTAAGCATGACACATACTACCTCCATTCAGTATCCATCTTATATATATATATATATATATATATATATATATATATATATATATATATATATATATATATAATTACATGAATATTCCGTACGTTAAGGATGAATAAAATCATTTATTATGCCCACGAATATTTATTTACTGCATAATCTCATTTCTTGTTAATACACTTTACCTAAATCAATGTTAATCCTAAGGATGAAACTTAACGCACCTACTGCCTCTATTAACGTCTAGATGTGTGCTTTGCCTTTTTTCTTGCCCATTATCTATTTCCGCTGCCAAGAAATCATAGCTTTCAGAGAAGCAGAGTGTTTCATGTCCAAATTAGCCATTCGCTTATTTTGTTTTATTTCTCATTACTGGATAGGAATTTAATATAATTTAAGTTTTAATACATTTATAGGTTAGCTCCTTGATCACAATGGCCATTACTATACAAGCGTCTTGGTGATAATAATACCTACTAGACATCACTACGACCAAGCAAATTCTTGAAGCAGACATATACTAAGATTTAGTTTGGTACATGGGCATAATTATATGGTAGCTATTGAAGGTTGAATGAATTGTGGTGAATTTTATGATTTTCCTTGAAAACATCATTCATGCCTTCCGTTAAATTTAGGAGTATCGAGTGAAACAAATATGTGTTATACGTCAAATTTTGAATTATATACTAAACCCCTTAATCGAAAAGCCGAGTTTGAATTTCCGTCAGGTTCATTACCTTCCCTTATGCAAAGGTATCTTCGGAAAAAGATACTGGATTTATTACTTCTCCCAACTATGCCTTAAATTGGATTGTATCTGGATAAAATCATTTCTATTCTAAAAATTGTCAATGTAATATTTACTGTCACAAAAGGTTTATTTTACAATCCAAAACATTTTTCGGCTTTAAATAATGTACAAAGTCGGAAAAAATCCAAAAAAAAAAATAAAATATATAAAATCCAAGAATATTTACCTGCTAGACATCAACTTATGACAGTCGCCCTTCAGTTTACAGTGTAAATCATTAATTACATTTTAAAATGATTGAAGTTGGACATTGTTTCCTTAAATATATAATGAAAAAATAAATGTATGTATTTACTAACATCAGGTTTGTGTATTTTTTCTAGGGAGCTCTTTCAAATCAAGGTTTACATACCAAATTATGAAGGAATCCCGTATCGCATAAAAACTATTAATGATAACATAGCACAGCATAGATTAAATATATATGGTACCTGGTGAAAATCTCCTCCACTGCAGCTTGTAATCATTTGCTAAATAAGTTTGCTAATTACTCCAAGACGAAAAGACTAATTTATTTACTGATATTATCTACTCTTATCACAGACAGGAATGTATAGAGCACTCAGTGAGGATCTAATTCACTGTGATCAACTACATGCTTATTTTTCAAACCTTTGTTTTAAATCGAGATTCACAATAATAGCAGCTTAATAAATATAAATATGTTTTCTTGAACACCCGTCGTGTTTCAAATTTAATAACTTGTTGAGTCTAACCGTAACTTCACGATCAGACACTCAAGTAATTGATTATTTACAAAGAACAAGTATTGCCTGGATTATATAATAAAAAGAGGTTGTCGTCTTCACGAAGTCATTTAAAACACATTACCTGCATCGACTTTCGTAAGAGTCATATATTTTTCTCTTCCAAATCAATACTACTTAATTGAGAATTATGTATTTTTTACCTAAATTAGAGAAAACACTATCATTTTTTAAAAGTAGAAATCTGCTTCAGGCATTGGTTTCTTAAAAAAAAACGATTTAGCCAATTCGCGTGTTTAACAATTTCGAATAATTATTTGTTTTATTAAATAATCAATGGTAATTATGTGTTTTAGAAAAAAGAGAATTAAATGGCTAAAAATTGAAACAGCTTATACGAGAGAAAAGGATTTGTGTGGTTGTTACGTAATTGCAACTTGTACTACAGGTCAATATCTGTGTCCAAATAAAAAGTCAGAAAATTGAATTGTGATTATAAAGAGAGAAAGCCTACTTGGAAGTTTGACAAATACAATCTTCTTAATTCTATTTCTCTGAATTTGGCCAAGTACTCAACTAAACTGAGTATATATCTTTGTCCTGCCTTATGGGCGGGAAACCTGCGTATTTCTTAGTGAATCCGAAAGGTTATTATAAGACAGACAGTTCCACTTGAAAGATTAGCATAACAAAGATTTCCTACCGACCTTTTCCTCTATTTATTTCTGTGCCAAGACAAACCGAATCAATACGAGTGGTGCTTAAATGTTCACGCACAGCCAAGAAGTCCTTTAAAAACAAATCATATGTTTGCTAATTTGGTTCGATTTTGGAAGGGCCAGAATAGAGAACTTTCCAACGGCTTCTCTTCTTACTAATAGCATTAATGATTTTCCAGGCGGAAATAAAGCTAAAAACAAGACGATTCGTTGGTGGTAGCAGTATTTTTGTAATTCCCAACGGTGACGGAGTTTTATATTCGTGGTCAGTTAAAAACTACAAGTTTTTTCAAGTTATACTGTCCTAACAAAATTGGAGAACTGGCGTAACATAATCTTCCTATTTCTAAGTCAAGGGATTGGTAGCGGCTCGAAATGAGAAATTGGAGTGCCGAGTTCGAATTAAAGCCAGTTAAGCGAAAAAAAAAGATATATATTGTTAAAGATATATATATATATATATATATATATATATATATATATATATATATATATCGTCCTCCTCCAGCTTTGGTATAAACAGTAGGACATGTATCTGCAAAAATCATTGCTATTCTAAAAAATCTTATTAATGCAATATTCACTAGTAAAAACCTATTGTTTCTAAAATACAAAATACATTTCAGCTTTTTATAAACTACAAAGTGATGATAAGACATATAAAACAAGATGGATGCTCCCTCAGTTGTCGACTAGTTTACTCAATACTTTACTCTGATTATAACAGAAAAACACGTGCGAATTACATAATGATTTTTACAAATTAGAGAAAAGTCTCTAAACTTTTAGCGATTAGTATCGACCGTAATAATAAATTCTTCAATTCTTTTGACCATCATTTTGAAGACGTTGCAGTAGTACTGGCCTTTGAAATCACAATGATAATTACTCCAAGAGCTTTTAGTTAGTGATCATGCCTCTCTATAACATCATATACTTTTTAGCTCAAAACAAATTCTGTAACTCAAAAACTCTGTTCTACCATTAATTTGCATAAGACATTCAGGTACGTTACTCGCTGTTTCCATCTGTTCCACTTGATTTCAATATGTCATGTGAGTGTCAAATTTTCCTAGCTTTTTTTTGCCTAACATTAGACAAAGGAATTTCAACTGACTTTTTCTTGATATTATGCCATAATGTACTTTTTATTTCCAAAACTTAAAACTTTTTCGTATATAGTATTCTCAGTATCCTACTGTCGGATCAGTGTCTTCTTTACCTGTGAGAAAATTATCCATTATTTAAAGTCATATAGAATGATTGATACTACACGTCAGTTCAGAAAAGCTTTTTATTTTTAACTAAAATGTTGTTTTTCTTAATACTTGAATTCTGGAAGATGCCTTTCGTTATTCCGGTGCGCTTTCAAATTTCAGTGCACATTTTCCGTCATCCGCAGAGATTAATAATCAAATCCAAATAACTTCTACTTTCATTTTGTGATGATGTCGAAGATTATTAATTTATCATCAGACGGTGAAACTTGAGCTCACACCAATGATAATGGTTTGAAAACCAATCTGCCAAAGGTTACTAAAAACTGAAATGTAATCAGATGCTAAAATAAATAAACACAAAAAGTATGCGTATAACCAGTTTCTGTGGCGATACAATGTATCAAAAGTTAATAATGAAAGTAACTTTTACAGGAATCTTTTTCTATAAAACCGATAATATGCAAATGCCTCTGGATTTTTCTTGGTTTGGTTTTTGCTAGGATTTTCATGCTTCTGATTTCCCTTGTGTTGTCTTGGTCAAGAATCAAATTGAGATTGATTTCACTTGTGTCGCTTATAATAAAATAAGTCATCATGTGTTACATTGCTTTGTCGGACATATGGAATGAATTTGCACCAAGAAATTTAATCGTACACCATTTTTATTTTGTGTTCGTGATTTTATCAACTCGCAGAATAATTTTTCTGCAATACCTCCATATTTCTTTTGTTTTATGACACCTAACTCTGTAATACTGGTGAGCATGCAAGTCTCTCAGACTAATATCACTTTCGTAATTTCTGTTTTTATTATCAGCTTATAAGGAATATAACCAAGATTAAGATATTCAAAATCAGGAGTTAGCAAGGCATCGTGGTTTTATTTTCACCCACACACTTCTTTCCTTCTGCTGTACCTTGTTAATATTAATATAACAGAATCTTCTTTACCACAAATGTATAAGATTGCTAGCCTGTCACTATTCTCCTGGTAATTCAGATGTGTATCATTCTTTGGTTCCACTAGTTCATTCTTTCACAGGTAGCATAGCCTAGGTAACTCGATGGAGTCAAATCATTCTCCTTTCGTACATTTTGGAAATTTAAGAAAGTCCTTCACAGACAATTTTTCGCCGATATTTGCCACTTTAAGAGAATAAATCCCGCCTTGGTGATTCCCTGGACTATACAATTTTAACCTATTTAATTCAATGGTCAATTATTATATTTCCTCCCTTTTTACATAATTTTCACTTCCTGCAAACTTGTCTTTCATTCATACCACAAACCTACTCATTACCATTTTGAATGTAAACCTGTACTTTGCGTGGCTCACTAGCCTTATATTAGGTGAAATTTAGTAAAATAAAAATTAAATTATGAATATTACGACGGACCTTAGATCATTTAATTTTTAGCAAATTCAGTCTCATGTGTGTCCAAACTTCTGCTCTGTTTCCCGATAAAACAAAACGCAGTAATCGCTAAGAAAGAAAAAGCTGTAATTTTAAAAACGTAGTAATTATTTATAATTCCTCAGAGTTTATTTGAAGTTTTTTTCTCATTGTGTATATTACTCTTTCTTCTTAAATTCCCTCCGCCTTGCTTCGCAGTCTTTTTTCCCTTAGAATTTCTTGCTTCTTCTTTTTTATTTCCTTATCTATTTCTTTTTTTTTTTATTTCTTCTTATTGTGCTTCATTATTTTTAACAAATTTTAAGATCCGGAATAAAAATAAACATTTTCCGAGGATCAAGTAATCTGAAACCTCCACATCCGTTCAGCACAATATATTTCTCAATATTAGTCATGTTGCGGTCAAAATAGTTTCAATTCAAGGTCTGTTGCAGCGTTTATATATTTTATGTAGACTTTCAATCTCAGTCTGGTGTAATGAGGATATGTCATGGTTAACAAGTATTTTAATTTTTTCCGTATGATTTATTATATCTGGCCAATGATACTGAAGAGAATATTTGGTTTCTATTTTCCACTATTCTCTTTCATTGGCTTTAGTTTATACTCTTACTCTCTGTTCTCCTCGCCAAATCCAAATCGCAGCATGACCAAACACATTTATTAATAAAATATCAATAAAAGTGACAAGAAAAGACTTAAGAGATATATCAATATGAACACATGTATTGATATTTAAAAAAAACATGCAACATAGAAACATCAATATATACATTTCCATATCTCATTCTCTGATGAAGCTTTATTAAAAGTGAAATATGTTAAATTGATAAACGTTTCCTATTTGTCCTTTATCATATATATATATATATATATATATATATATATATATATATATTGAGAAAAATATATGGAAAAACAAAAATCCGAATATGCAATTATGCTGTTTTAATGTTAATTTAATATCGA
The DNA here is from genome assembly GCA_903632075.3 of Acanthosepion pharaonis. Lineage (NCBI taxonomy): Eukaryota > Metazoa > Mollusca > Cephalopoda > Sepiida > Sepiidae > Acanthosepion > Acanthosepion pharaonis. The sequence continues at coordinate 625,226 of CAHIKZ030004651.1, forward strand.
CGTCAGATCGACATCTTCCCAATAATAAACCTGTCTTAAAAAAAAGTTTACCCACGAAATTTCTTAAAGGCCGACATTCAAAAACACAAAAGTTAAAGAAAGTTTCCCCATCAAAGACGATCAACTAATATCGAAAGCGTTTGGAAACAGAAATTAGGGTTCTTATTTCACCAACTAGAAGCTGACACGAAGATCGCTCTATACATGGAAAGAATTTAAAAAAAATAGATTATCAAAAGTAAAATGTCCATGATATTTAAGGATACATGCCTAAATAGCCATTTTCAACCAAATATATGCACTATATATTTTTTCTCCTTGTTTTCTTTTTCTTTTCTCGCTGTTCGAATTGTTATTTTGTCAATTTAATATTTACCAAAGTATTCTTCTGACGAATTTTTGGTTGAAAATTATCCTTAAAGAAAAATGTTTCCCTACCTTTTTCAAATCTCTCTCTTTCTTTCTTTCTTTCTATCTATCTATCTATCTATCTATATATATATATATATATATATATATATATATATATATATATATCTCAGACCGAAAAACAATGCCTGTTTGTGGTGTACTGAATATTATAATCGCTAATTCTTTCATTAATAAAGAGTGACATCATTTTACTAATATATATACTTATTGATTTTTGCTTCATGTTCCTATTCTTATGGAGGTTTTACTTTAATGATTTAAACAGAATTCTTTATAATCGTCATTTCTCAACATAACATTGTAGTCAATGGAAGCAAATTGCTCATTGAATATGTATGGCCTTACATTGTAAAATAACATTCATCAATACAATTAGTAGTTATCTAATAATCTACATATATAAAAGGTAATTTGTATAAACACACAGGAACACACACACTATATATATATATATATATATATATATATATATATATATATATATATATATATATATATATATATATATATATGGATTTTCTGATTATTATGTTTGTTTACGTCAGAGTTTCTCATTATTCTTCTACTGAAGTATAAATAATAATTGTTCAATGCTGAATAGAAAGTTATTGTTTAGTGCAATATTCAGGAAATATTGATCATAATAAAAGAATCTTTACATTACCAGATTTCAACGGTAAATTGCCATCAGTTTCTTTTTATATATTAGATATATATATATATATATATATATATATATATATATATATATATATATATATATATATATATATATATATATATACAGAGACAGACAGACAGATAGATAGATAGATAGGAATGATATGGAAGGAAAATAGCCTGAAATAAAACTACAATATATGTACAGACTTTCGATCCATGCTTGGTTATATTTGGATCGTGTTATTGATTTTACACTAGATTCTATAGAAAAGATGTCTCACACAGGAATTTCCCGAACATTGCTGCGAGACAGCACAAATTTTTTTGAAAGATTTCGTCCGATTTGCTTACTATTTAAATATCGATGCCGTAGAGAAACTTGTCGATTTATTTTGATATGGATTTTACTCTTTATAACCGATTGCCCACTCCTGTCTTAAGGCATGACATAAATATCTGGTTGAGCTGGACTATTCGTCGTGCTTTAGTCAATAGTAAGCTATGATCACATGACATTAGTTATAGTCGATCCTTATTGGGTACTCTACATTTATTTCAATAAAATGAAAGCAACGTTACCAACTCTAATGAAAACCCGAGACTCGTACGTAACATTACATTTTATTTACCCCCGGGGTCCTCCCTGTATATTCTCGTCTGGTGGCAAGAAAACCTTTCCTTTCCTTCCTAAAGAAGTGTTTATATATCCGCCTATGTTTTATTTTTTTTATCAGGCGTGCATATTCTAGGAATCTGTAGTTTCGACCACACCTTTTTACTTTTGTACATGGCAGTAGATTATTACATTATAGTATCCTCAAAAATCAAAACGTATGTTCCTTGCACACAGTTTTGTCTTTTAACCGAACCGTGGTGAGGTTGGCGAAATGCGTCGTTTATAAATTTTTCCACTTTGTTTCATCATCTCCACAAAGTTAATCATACTGACCTTTAATACTGTTGCTAGTATGATCATTACTGAATGATCCATGTTCTATCTTTCTACCAGACAAAACGAATTTTTGTAAATATTCATGGGACATTCTCTGTGTGGTTATGCTTATCGAACCTTCACAATAGATTAGAAATATGTAATTCTTTCGATTATAAAAGAGTAGTTCCATAATTATAGCGTTGCTGTGGGCTAAGATACAGGAAATATCAACAAAGATGGTCAAATGAAGATCTAAACTATTGGTCGGAACATCAAAGGCACAAGGTCAAAGAAGAGGACCCAGACTATGCACAACAAACCCTAAAGACACCAACAGTGGAACAGGCGGATGTCGATTAATACAGATCTCAACGGTTGGACTAACGGATGAAGACGGCTACGCATTACGGACATGCTACAGAAGGCGTCAATCCAAATTATATCACAACGACAGTCCGTTGAAGTTTCATCACTGGATTCAGCATGTCTCATTATATAAGTGCTACAGAGTTAGTTAAATAAAGTGTATAGGTCATACGTGAAAAGTTGCGGTCCACCTTAAACAAATTCATGCTACTGGATATTTCTTTTGTGATTTTGTTTCACCTCAAAACAAATTTTGCAAAGCCAAACGATGATAGTTTCAGTGAAACTGGAAACTTCTAGTCCTAAACCTGCACGTTGGCGGTGAATTTAGTCAATAATGCCATCACCATAAAGGATGCGATTAGAAAAGAAGCAATTAAATTCTTGGGTACGAGATAAATCCAAGAACAACGACGACACTGGCTATCAGCAAATACAACCCCGTCAGATCAATGGTAAACAAGTGCCATAGAAGGCGCAGGTTAGCCAAAAAAGGCCAAATCCTATTGTACACGTCAGAACTGTGCCGACAAAAAGCTATGTGAAGGTAGTTTGTAATCTGTGGGCGTTGAATTCTGAGTGTGATTGTTTGTTTTAATGTTTCATACCAAACCGAAAGCGTGCGGAAAAGAGCAATCATATTTTAGAAATATAACAGTGAAAACGCATCTCTCTTGTCAGATTCCTTGAGGAATTGTGATATACTGCAGAGTGAAACAGACCCCACCCCCTGTGAATGCAAGTACTTGGCCACAACCCGTTATCAATTTTCTCTATCTCCATCTCTCGCTTCTTAGATGCTTCTACCATTTGCCTCACTTCCTGAAATAACGTAAGCAAAAATTGTAATCCGAAGAAATGTGTTGGCCTTTAATTCAGTGTTTGATGCAAAGTTGGATTCCCGATATGACGAATTGCCGTAGAGCCCGAGAACCCTAGACGACATACAGTGCACCAAATCACGAGTGAGTCTACGGGCAGATAACTTATTTGGAAAGTAAAATCAGTGGAAAATCAGTTCATCAGAACCTGTCTTGCACATTTATAAATCTACCATTTGTCTATTCATTGAATACTGCTACTATATCTGGTCTCGTGATTCTGCTGTATATCTTGAGATTCTTGATAAAAAAAAGATCCAAAGAATGTCTGTAATTTTATCGATCTCGACCAGGCATCACAACTTCAGCTATATTTTCACCGACGTGAAAAGGCCTCTCTCTGTCTTTTTTAAAAAATACTTTCATGGCAACTGTTCTGATAAGCCTTTATCCCTTTTCGACTACATGAATTTAAGTGTACTACTAGATTGAAATGTAGCTTTACTGTTGAACTAACGACATACAACTGCTTCTTCTACGCTAACAGTTTCTTCTCTCACACTTCTCACCTGTAGAACTAGCTTCCAATTTTTTGCTTCTTTCATAATTAAAATCTTCAAAAATTGAAATGCAAAGTCATTCTCCATCTGTTCCTTTTTTGTCTTTTCGTCAGTCCTCTGCATTTTCAATATTCTCATTCGCTTTCCTTTTCACTCCATTTAACCCCCTGTGTTCTACTGGCACCATTGCTTTGGTTGGAGTGAAGCTATAAAAGCATCGACCTATACACAATTGGGCATAAAAGATTTTAGATATTTTATTGGCTGTTTGCAAACGAACGTAAATATTAGCTCGATATACCCCAGCCATTTATTGCATAATGAAAAACTTTTATATTATTAATAAAGTATGTTATATGTTTAACATAATTATTCACCCTTTACAGAACTCCCACATCAAAATGGTGGACTGCTTATTGTGAACGCAGTTGAATATTTTGTACAAATATATGTTTTGCTTAAGTTGAATAATGATGTGTTTACGTGATAATACTTTCATTGTTTATATATTACAAACTGTTTAATATCAAAAGTTTAACTGCATGGACATAGTAGGCTCTTATTGTTATGTCGTGAGGTTGAACTACACAATTATTTGGAGTAGGCTTCATTGACTAATTTACTTCGGTAATGAGTTCGAGTATTATTGTTATATAGTTATTTAAAATTAAATAGATTACATCAAGATGTATTATTGCTCACTCCACACTTTCCAAAATTGATCGAAATAAATATCATTTATACGTTTTTCGTTGTAGGAAGTGGGGGGGATCATTTTCCCTCCTTCATCCTCTTTTCTATGTAGGAAGGGGGGTCATTTTCCCTCCTTCATCCTCTTTTCTTTGTAGGAAGGGGGGTCATTTTCCATCCTTCATCCTCTTTTCTTTGTAGGACGGTGGGTCATTTTTCATACTTCATTCTCTTTTCTTTGTAGGAAGGGAGGTCATTTTCCCTCCTTCATCCTCTTTTCTTTGCAGGAAGGGGGGGTCATTTTCCCTCCTTCATCCACTTTTCTTTGTAGGAAGGCGGGTCATTTTCCATCCTTCATCCTCTTTTCTTTGTAGGAAGGGGTCATTTTTTCTCCTTCATCCTCTTTTCTTTGCAGGAAGGGGGGTAATTTTCCCTCCTTCATCCTCTTTTCTTTGCAGGAAGGGGGGTCATTTTCCATCCTTCATCCTCTTTTCTTTGTAGGAAGGGGGGTCATTTTCCCTCCTCCATCCTCTTTTCTTTGTAGGAAGGGGGTCATTTTCCCTCCTTCATCCTCTTTTCTTTGTAGGAAGGTGGGGGTCATTTTCCATCCTTCATCCTCTTTTCTTTGTAGTAAGTGGGGGTCATTTTCCATCCTTCATCCTCTTTTCTTTGTAGGAAGGTGGGGGTCATTTTCCATCCTTCATCCTCTTTTCTTTGTAGGAAGGAGGGTTATTTTCCATCCTTCATCCTCTTTTCTTTGTAGGAAGGTGGGGGGTCATTTTTCTCTCCTTCATCCTCTTTTCTTTGTAGGAATGGGGGTAATTTTCTCTCCTTCATCATCTTTTCTTTGCAGGAAGGGGGTCATTTTCCATCCTTCATCCTCTTTTCTTTGTAGTAAGTGGGGTCATTTTCCATCCTTCATCCTCTTTTCTTTGTAGGAAGGGGGGGTCATTTTCCCTCCTTCATCCTCTTTTCTTTGTAGGAAGGGGGTCATTTCCCTCCTTCATCCTCTTTTCTTTGTAGGAAGGGGGGTCATTTTCCATCCTTCATCCTCTTTTCTTTGTAGAAAGGTGGGGTCATTTTCCCTCCTTCATCCTCTTTTTTTTTTTGTAGGGGGGGGGTCATTTTCCATCCTTCATCCTCTTTTCTTTGTAGGGAGTGGGGGTAATTTTCCATCCTTCATCATCTTTTCTTTGTAGGAAGGGGGTCATTTTTCCTCCTTCATCCTCTTTTCTTTGTAGGAAGTGGGTCATTTTCCCTCCTTCATCCTCTTTTCTTTGTAGGAAGGGGGGTCATTTTCCATCATTCATCCTCTTTTCTTTGTATGAAGGGAGGGGGTCATTTTCCCTCCTTTGTCCTCTTTAAAAACCCTATCTCTACTTTATTGCTATGTCAATGGCAAATTTTCGGACGAGTTACATTTTCAATTTCACCTCTTTAGACATTTACGATGTTAGAAATACACCAAGGCCGATTTGTGCAAGACAGTTTATATGCCACTATAAGTTTATTTGTAATTTTAATAAAATGAACTCTATGTGGCATCAAGCAACACGGGTATTTCACTATACTGAGGAATAGCCAAACATGACTAGCTTGATAAAAATCGGTATACGGCAGTGACTCAAATTAACTTTGTTCTTCGCATGATAGCATGAAAGTCGAATGGACGTGCCAAGTCAAAGTTCTGCTTTAATACTCTTGACAAAGCAAGAAGTAATCTCTTCCTCCTACCCCACGACGAATTAAAGAGCAGGAAAAACTGGGATCACTAACTTTGGGTAGAAGCCAGTTTGTCGAAGTAATATTCTGAATTAGATAAAACAAGAAGATAACGGGAAACTAAACCACCGCACCAGTTCATGTCAGTTATTACTCCTTTTTCCTGAGACCATGTAACCTGGAACAGAATGTCACATGTTGCTTGGATACGAAATAGGCGTGTGGTTTGCTCTTTCAAATACAAGAATGACAATTGCACATTATGGCACACCAATGATCGAGGTCAGGGTTTTTTCACATTTTTCTTTATCATTCAACTAACTGCAAGGTATTTGAAAAAAAATCTCCGAGAATTTATTTGTCCAAGCTTAGTCTCCTATAGGGAACCTTGACATTGCCTTAGATTTACATGCTATGTTAACACCGCCTTATTTATGCGTGTTTTCAATGTGAATAGCGTAGATTGATCTTCCAATGTAATTGTTTGGTGACATTGAATGTCATTCGGTTGGAAATCGAACTTTTTCTTCTTTACTTACATTCAGCAGTGATTGTGAGAATAAGTGGCTGCTTGGCTGGAGACTTACAAATGTAGATAATTGTTGAGTGCAATGCAATCAGAGGCAATAGAAAGACTTCAGAGAAGAAATCGGGGAGAGGAGAAGGTCAAAGTAATGAATTGAGCAAAGCAGAAGTATAGTTTGGAGCAAGAAAGGAAGAAAGAAAATTGAATGACAAGAGAAAGAGAATGATACATGAAGACAAAAGAGAAAGGAAGCGGTTATATAAATAGAGCAATGAAGCCAAAATGAAAAGCATGACAAAGACATAATGATAAAAGTTAAAGCAATAAAAATGAAAGAAAATTAAGAATAAAACGAAAATGAATGAAAACAGAGACAAGGCATAAAAGTAACAATTTACGTAAGGAGAAAAGGAAAGAAAGAAAAACGAAAGAAAGAAAAAGAATGAAAGAAAAAAGAATGAAAGAAAAAAAAAGAAAAAAACGAAAAAGTCTGAAAGAAACAAAAGGAAAAAGAAAAAAAAGGAATGGAAGAAGGAGACATTAATGAAACGAAATTATAATAAAGAAAGAGAGGCAAAAAATCATAATGAATAAAAAAAATTAAATAAAGAATAAATAATAAAGAGAAATTAATGTTATACAAAATAAAAAAATATATATATAAGAAAGGAATAATTAAAATAGATTAATGCAAAACGAAGTCAAGTCATCATGGTAGATTAGATGGATTCGTGTTTCCTCCGGGCTGACAATTTTATGCCTTCAGGCGCAGCTAAAAAGATAATTTTCAAATAAAATAATTTTGAAAGCTAATTTTTAAATTATCACCACAACTTGTACTATAGGCGCAACAAAGTCTTCATTCAAACTTTCCAACATTCTATTTATTTTGTTGTACAAAATTAAGTTATTCAAATATGATTAACAAAAGCAAAACGGATTCTTGGTTCAGATAGATACGTTTTGATCATCAGCGCTCGCAATCAATGTTAGTGTTTAAGATTACGAACCCTAAACTATATAGATAGACAAATATCCCTATAATGTTAAGGTTTCTCCATACTTATGCGGAAGAAGTCTCTGTTTATGTAATATCAATAACCAAACAATATTATCTTAATGCCACTTGTCTTGTTTTTTATTTTAATAATAACAACATTTTGTTGTTAATATCTAAGCCAGGTAGGTAGTTATCGAAGAATATTTTAAATTCTCACTAATCAACTCTATTCATGCCTAGCCTTCTGAACGGGGGCCAAAGTGCAGTATCTGATGTCGCGAGGTGGCGGGGGGAATAAACTACATTTAACGCTCACTTGTGTCTCCCTCATTGCACTAAAAGGGGATGATCGGTATTAATACAGATGCCAGTGCAACATATGATTGCGCGGGGCGGGGGTAGCCTATTTTGGTGCCTGGCTCTGGTACACTCATTAATCCTCCCTCACATTGAACTGACCTTGTGTCACATCTTATCAACGTGGGGTGACAATTAAATATTAAGTATAGTATATGTTCGCCACTTACTAGCTGTGTTCCTATCTTCCAACAGTTCACGGTAAAACTCTGGGAGATACCTGATCTCAGATACCTGATTTCAACTGTGCGATAACACCTTCCTCAGTACACTAATGAGGGAGAATTAATGGAATGACAATCAGCATGACAGTAGTTGCGGGACCTTGGCAATTTTTGTCCTTGGCCTATATATACGTGCCTTAGGCACCCCGCATTAATAACAACTATCTTCGAGCAGTTCACGGAAAATTTTTAATGTATGGCAGCGTGACAGTGGTCGCAAGGAGTAGGCATTTTTCCTTTTGCATATATGTATTGGCACCTCACATTAAGCCAACCTTGTGTCATATTCTGCCAGCGATCGGAGGTGAATAAATATCGGATAAAGGCGTAGTATCTGGTCTTTCTTTCTATGAAAGATGAGGGATGCCTGAACCCGTAAAATTTCAATCTTGTGAACGTATCACTTTACTGCACTCAAAAAGGAAGTACTATATTAAGCCGACTGTCACATCGTACAACTGTGGGAAGGTGTGTAAAAAATGGCCGTCTTTACGTGGCTTTCTAGTATATGTTCTCTTTTTCTCTGACGTGTTTCTGCTATCAAGCCAGTTCATTCTAATGCGTATTCGCGGGAATTCTAACTCCGTGGTATTAGCTCCTTTATTGCACTAACGACGAAGGATTGATGCCTATTGATCATTTGTCACATCCTGTCAACAAAAGGAAATTTGTAAATACTATTTTTCGGACTAGGATCACACTGTAATATTTCTTCTTATCTGCTGTGCCCCGGGAATTCCAAACTTACAGCTTTATATTAAGTGGAAAGAGTAGGTAGTCATTGACATATGCGTAGCAGTGGTCTGGCAATGGTCTGGGCAATTAATGCTCGTGGTAATGGTCTGGGCAATTTTCGTTCTTTATTCCCACGTATGGGCAAACCAGGTTAAACCGATCATGTTTCAAATGCTGCATCTTCTGCGGATGGTGGTGAGTCAAATGCAGGATAAAGACTGAGATTCCCGCGAATATGCATTAGAATGAATTGGCTCGATAGCAGAAACACGTCAGAAAAAAAAGAGAACAGATACTAGAAAGCCACGTAAAGACCGTCAATTTTTACACACCTTCCCACAGTTGTACGATGTGACAGTCGGCTTAATATGCTGGTGTTCATAGTCTTACATATGGTCAAGGTACAAAAACTTCCCAATCCACATGACCATAGCCACGCTAACGTCGGTATCCAACAACCACCCTGTTTGAGGCGACGTAGATTCATGACTCCTAAGTGCATGAAAGGAACTTTGCTTAGGCTTTTTATTTTTGTGTTGCATTTCTTTATTCCGTATCTCCTTCCAACACCAAGTTGGAGGAAGAAAAAAGACCTAACGAAAAAATGGACCAGAATTAGAAAAGTAGTCAGAGAAGACCAGATATCAACCACACATAATATCGAATTGAAATGAAAAATAAAGGAGACATGCAAGAAAATTCTAGAATTTAGACAGACAAAGAAAAACAAAAATTAAGAAAGATGTTAAGTCAGATAAGAATAAAGAGCGAATCAGAAATGGAATTAAACGCTACGACGAACGTAGAAAGTAATGAAGAAAAAGTAAAGAAAATTAACTTTTTATTTCAGTTCTTTGCCATTTACTCTTAATTCCGGATATTGGATACCGTATATAAGAAAAATGATTTAAAAGTTTCATTTCGCGTCTCAGAAGCAATCACGATTTCACCACCCGATCCCCAGGCCAGTTTTTGTCAATGAGAGAAAATTGTTCTCAAAAATGACCGATATTCTTAAAGAAAATTTACTTTTGCTAAGATAGCAAACTGTAAGTTCTATATTAGAGAATTGGTCTTTCTCACTAAGGTTATTCCTGCGTTTTTTATATTCATCCTTATCTTTCTCTAATCTTAATCTTCCTGTTCACATTTCTATTCCCCTCCTGATTGTCCCTTGTTAATTTTTATCCGACTTATCCTACATATGAACTTGACTTTTTTTTCTCGTCCAGCTGCTCAATTTTCTTTTACTCGGTAGCAAAGTTTTTTTCTTTTTATTTGTCATAAATTGACTGTAATTTTACAGTGTCCGATCCGAACATATTTTGAGGCTATTAATTTATTTTAAAATGGACAATATCTTTCTTGTCTATCAACGTAGGTTTTTTATTCAACAATTGATCAAGCTGAGTTAAATCTGTAACGAGTATGCTGCTATTTTGGGTTGTTTTATAGACAGGATTATCAAAGTAAACCATATACACAATTCTCTCGGCCATCGATAAAAAAAAAAGTGTCGGATTGAATACAAAGTTTGTCAAAAAGCCCCAAATACGGCTAATGTATGTTTGTCAAAAGGCCCCAAATACTGCAGGTAATGAGAATCGAACTTACGACTCAGTTTTAATGATAAACCAGATTAGCTCAATAATCATTACCCACAAGGAAGTACCCAAAATGAACTGAAATAGACGTGTATTAGATTGTGCTGTGTTTGCTACATATATACGGAAAGTCTCAGTATTATTTGCCGTCAGTACAGGTATATAGTCAGATGCGTCCAGCGTATCATATTGCAAAAGACTGTGTTTTATCCACAAGTCAGGAAAGCATCTTCTCTTCACGGCGTCTTACCGAAAAATGCCCTCTCTACAACCTGGGATTTATTGACTTGAAGAAGAGGAAGCAAATTTAATAAAACAATTGTATATTTTACTGTTTTCTACTCTGATATTGCAGATTATTAGCAAATGATGTGTCTGGCTATTTTTTGTCTTCAATATATCTTAACTGTATTTGAGCACATCGACGTGTGTGCTACATCTGAGCTACGCTTAGAAAAACACATGATTGGCACCTGGATGTAGTATAATGGTTAGCAAACTTGTCACGCTAGAATAATTACGATTGGATAACGAGTTCTGTCCACATTAGGTGCTTCATCCTTTCGGTCGTGTATCACGTCTATGCTCCGCTTACAAAACCACCTTCTTAAGTATATCTTTCATGTTATATTTACTTCCAGTTCTTCTCTTCATCTTTATTTATTGTATTTAAGCTTCGAACATTTTGTTGTTTTCTACTGCTTCAATTATTTTTCTAATTTTCCGACCAATGATTTGAATTTTTATTGCGTTCATCGATATTTTCCCTCATCATTTCATTCTGCGTGGATACTTTGTTTCCTGTTATAAGTCGTGTTTCTTTTACTTTATACTAGATTGTAATGATTATTTCTAACACAACAAATGTAATCTCACATTTAAATCAATATGAGAACCGGTAATATTATTTGTATTTGTAGTATGAATGTTAGCAGTAATAAGACAAATAGTTTCGTTTTCTCCAGATTGTCATCAGAAACAATTTAAATGGAAAAAAAATTAAAGTGAGATACAAAAAGAGCCGGGAGATATTAGTAAACGACCAATATAACAAGACTTTTGTCAATTTCTTCAGGCGATAAGCATTGCACACGTGCATAAGTTCACGAGAACAGATTTGAGCACTAATAGAAGACAAGAATCTATTTGGTTTACTTTGCATCCGAAAAGAATAAAGTGAAAAGCATTAAATAGGCAGATATCCTTCTATATCGAATTAATCTTAAAAGGCTTGACTCGACAGAACCATCAGTAAACTAATGGAAATTAAGACAATACTTTATATAAACTGTTAATCATGTTAAACCATTTACTTTAAATATATATATATATATATATATATGTGTGTGTGTGTGTGTGTGTGTGTGTGTGTGTGTGTGTGTGTGTGTGTGTGTGTGTGTTTGTGTATTAAAATATAATTTTAATCTATGCGACAATTATAGGTAAAACTGCGCAGTATAAGTGATAGAGCGTGTGTAAATATAAAAGTGGTTATTGAGGTTTACAACTAGTGGCGACGTCAGGATTGGACGCAAGAGAAAGATAGAGGTGTATATGTATATATGTATATAGATGTATATCTAATATATATGTGTATATGTGTGTACACATGTGTGTGTGTGTGTGTATTGATATAATAGGAAATATTATTAGGAGATTCTACTAGTTTCACGTGTCATACCTCTTCCGAATTTCTCAGTTATCTCCCTTTAATGCAACTCTCCCAGTTTTGTTTCACCACTTCTGTGGCCTGGTACTCAACTCACAACACTTTGGGTCTAGTCATTTCATCTAACCAACGTCTTTATCCACTGAGACATGTGTCCTCGAGGAGTTCAGTGGATAAATGTTTCAGTTCGAAATTCCAATCAACTGAAGAAAGCCGGAGCGTACTATAGCCGAAACATTGTGAATATGGCATTGAAGATGAAGATAACAGTCCGAGTAATATTAATAATGTAAATAATCATATTACCTCATCTCGGAAATAGAGATGCTATTGGCTCGTTGGTTTATTTTGAAGTATATAGCTTTTTTATTTGCCATTCTAAACGTGAATATAAATAAAAAATATAATAAGAAAAGTGTGATCAAATATATATTAATTTATAGTCAGATATTTAGTTCTCTCTAACTATGTAATTATGATGGTTTAATTTATTTAGTTTTACAGCATATCAAATTGAATGGGTTTTGTAATGCCGACAAGATTTTTAGGATATGTTCGTAGGAATAGAATATGTATTGTTTGTAAGAAATCAGATATCATTGACATATTTTAGTAAGGAGGGGATGAGTCGAAAGTCAAATCTGTTGCTGGTATCATTTTTTTTTTCAAAACTCTATTACTGGTAATATTTCTTGTTTCCAGAAATATATTGCTGGTAATTTTTTTTTCCAAAATTTATTGCTGGTAATATTTTTTTTAATTTATTGCTGGCATTTTACTTTGAAAATCTATTTTTATACTTTTATAGTGTTTTGACCTCAGTCTTGCGATTAACTATTTTCCCATAGCCCAAGTCAGGAATTAAGAGGTGGTTCCACACTCACCAAAACCTCCCTATCAGTGGCCTTTTTGCAGGATGTAGTTCATGGTCATACCCAGGACGGGAAAATGATTTGAGTGAAAAGGGTTTGGATTATTGATGTGAATGACGATGAGTGTAAACGAAATTCATGTTGGTTCTCATTTATTCTGGAAACCATTGCATGATAATAGATCAAGAGTTAAATAACGCCACGAGAGAAACTTTTAATAAGTAGTAAGATAAATGATATTTAGCAAAAGAAAGAATTAAATCTGATATTGTATATATCAAGGATTTTAATGAAAACCAATATACGCTATGCTCTTAAACTTGTATTTAACAGTCAATAATTGAAACACAATATAAAGCAAAGCGCTCTCTCTTTTAATATGTTTGATTTCATTTAATAAATATGCATCAGTTTCTGACAAATATTTTAGTTAAGCTGTTTTGTCATTCTCAGTATTCTCCCGGGACATTGATTTTTCGGGCCTCACAAGAATGTAATTATACAGTTTCTACCTACAATAATAGACTAATTTGCTGAATTAAGATATTTGGCCTCCATCCTCGTGATACTTAGAATAGCTGGGATGTCAAGTTGGCTGTTACCTAAACACTTAAATAGAGATGATTATATTGACTGTTGATTCATAAGTCTGCGCCCTCTCGTTTTATCATTTTACCAACAATATTATAAGGTTGTCGTCGGGACAAGACGAGGTACGAAAAAACATAGGGAGAAAGATTTTTCTAATTGGGTTCATTAATGTACATATACCGGATGCGTTGAATAAATTGTCTAAATTATACAAAAATGAAAGTGATATTGACATCTCATTTTAACAGATATATTTACGTTTATAAACAGTCGTTGATTACCTGAATGCTTTCTAGTTTGATTCTGAATATACCCTGTAATTTCCGGCACTTCAAAATATTTTTTGAAAAAAAATCTTTTAGGTCTCCGAGAAGTCACCAATTCGCATGCAGCAAACGTTTTCTTAGTCAGTGGCTATGATTTTCATTTTTGATATTTTTTATGATATAAAACAATTATCTTTGAAAACTCTTGCTAAATACATTAGTAGTGTGAGCGTAACTCTGCGAAGAGCCAGAAATTTTTAATTACTCGTATTAATTCAATGTTTCCAATTTAAAAATAAATAAATTGTAGCAGCCAAAATATTACCCACTGATCATCTAAAACGAACCATATTACACAGTGAACATGTAAAACTAACAACTGGATATAGTTATTGTAAATAAAGTAAAATAGAGAAATAATAAAACATTTTTATTTTGTATATATTACATTCATGTTATTTAGGAATTCATTTCTTTAAATCAAAATAATTGATTTTTAACCCATTAATATCCACACTAACATCCAATCTTCTTTATATGCTGTGAACCCTCAGGAGGTTGATGATCATGGCTCTCCGCAACTTCCAGTTCCTTGTAGCTATAATAAATGTGGTCTCTCTGTTATTTCTCCTAAACCCCCTTCCGCAATTCGTTTGCTCAAGCTCACTATGTATATCATGCGATAATTTCATTTCTTTTTTGCTTTCAATCTCTCCTTTGATTATCAACCTTTCCAAGCCAATCTTCCACATGATATGCCGTAGAAACCACAATGTTAAATTTGTTTCGTTTTTGTTTAAAACTTCGTTTTGCTCACATGTTCAGTCTAGGATATCCTCAGCATCCTTCTGTAGAACGACAATTCTACTGCTTCGTCTCTTCTCCACCATTGCGAAGATTGTCCAGTATCCACTGCCATACAGTAGGATAGATACAACGTCAAAGCTTAGTACTCTTTTCCTTGTTTCTAGTGAAGTTTTTCTATTTCTTACTACTTTGTTTAGCTTTTGAAATGCATCTTTGGTCATCCCCATATGCCTTCGGGTTTCAGTGTCACTCTTTCCGTCATCTGTTAAGACACTTCCCAGATATTTAAATTTCTGCACGTGTTTGATTTTGGTATCTTCGATTTGCCATTCTCACTTTGGGTTCATCCTTTTGCTAGGAAACATAAATTGTGTTTTCTTGCAGTTAATATTCAATCCTTTATTCTCGCTTGTCACCATTTCATTATCAATTCTAAAATTTAAACAAAAATCAGGTACAAATCTTCTCTTCTTCAATGTACCGGGTATCTTCCGGGCGTTGGCAATCATGGCTATCCGCAACATTCTATCCTTTGTAGTTCTTAAATTTGATCTTTTGTCCATATGTTCTGGCATCTCTTCACTCATGCCCGCCAGATAGATTATGCGTTGTTTTCCTCTGCTCCTCTTATCTTCAATCTATCTTGGGAGTACCAAATTTCCAAGCCCTACTTCCGCATTCTGTGCTCTAAAAATTTCAACATTCTCTTCTTGATGTGATCATAAGTACCCTTTTTGTTGATATTATTTCTAAATCTTCACGTTACCCACATGTTTGATCCAGGGTACTCTTAGTATCCTTCTGTAGAACCATATTTCTCTTGCTTCGTTGTTCTTTTTCATCAGTGAGGCGATTGGCCAATATTCATTGCCATATAGGAGAACTGATATTACGTGAAAGTTCAGTACTCATTTCTCTGTTTCTAATAAAATTCTCCTATTTCTTGATTAGCTTTTGTAAGGCCTCGTTCCTTACTACAATGCGCAATCACAGATTCCTTTCTCTGTTAAAATATTCCCAGATATGTAATTTTTTGTACTTGCTTGATTTTGGTATCTCCAATTTGTAATTAATATGTTGGGCTGTTCCTTTTGCTAACAACCATGCTTTCAATCTTCATGCAATTTATGTTTAATCCTTTCTTCTCGCTTTTCACCCCAGCCTTCTTTAGGAATTTTTGTAGTTTCCTTTCTGTCTGCTATCCAGACTGTGTCATATGTATATCTTAGGTTTTTATGATTGTCGCCGCCAATAATGAATCCGAATACAATTTCTAATTATCTCAGAATCACTACACTGTTTAGGTTAAATAAGTCTAGTCAGAAGACACATCCTTGTCTTACACCCCTTTCTATTTTTGTACATTTACTGCGTTCATTTTTTATCCGTATACAAGCAGTATATGTTCTGAATTATTCTAATATCTTTCCTAAATACATCCAGGTTAACGCAGTTCCAACAGTTATTTGTAACGTACTTTATCCAATGCTTTTGTATAATCTATAGAACTTGGGTAAATCTCCTCCTTCTTCATCTGTCTTGCTCGTTCTGATATCATCTGAGCATAAATAATGCATTGCTTGTTCTAATGTCTTTAACGAATTGGTCTTGTCCTATTTCCGGTTTGATACTTCTGTGCACTCTATTTGCCAGAATTCGGATGATCAGTCAGTCTAAGGAGGTTAATTGTCCAATGGAGTTCACATTCCTTCGCATCTGGATTCTTAGGCAGTGCTATAAAATTGGAACTACTTAGGTCTTTCGGTATTACAACATTGTCCAAAAATCCGATATTTTACGTTTTAATGGATATTAAGTATCAGTTATAGGTCGACAGAATCAGTTATAATTTATAGATTTCTCCCTAGGGCCCAGTACTGCCCATCTGCCCACAACTAGAGAATGAGCCTTAATGCACGAATATTATGGTAAAACCGATGATTTAATATTTTTTGTTTGTGCTTCTGTTAATTTCATCGAAATAGAAACGCATATTTTAATGAATCGTATGAGGCAGCCAGAATTTCCTAGACATTTGTTAGATCTCATCACTAGGCAAAGATTCTTTTTTGTTTTATCGATTTGTGTAATATTTTTGAATTCTAGAATAACATCATTTTTCTTCCCAATCAGATTTTTAAAAAAAATATCCAGCCGTTTGTAGATAGATGAGGGTATACTAGTAAGTTCTATTGATGAATCTATAAATGGAGGTCAAAATTATGCGTTTTTCTTCCCATACTAGCTTAACTATTTTTAGTACCATACATCTATTTATAGATGTGAGAGAGTATGTTTAGGTTATATAGATTACGGCGTAGCCAGCGATGTTGAATATCCGCGTCTTTTTTTAAATTTTCGCTTGAAATGCAACTATTTATGTCGATGAAGTGTATGTTTTGTTTTTTCGTTTTTTTTTGTTTGTTTTGTTTTTTAATGGTATATCAACAACTTTTGGGGCAAATAACGCCAAAATTTAATTTTTGGGGGAGCATTAGTAATTTCTTTTACAGTAATGTATTCCTGATTTTATATTATTTTTTCCTTGCGGAAATGCATTCCTGGTAATATTTATTTCTTTCGAAAATGTATTTGTCTAGAAAGTGAGACAACTGTGGAGACAATAAACTCATATCATATCAGCCCTTTAAATTGCTTACTGCTTTCTCTGCTGAATTTGGTCTATTTATTACTGCTTTCCTTCTGATTGCTCCGTTGTAATAATTCTTATGAAAATATCGTTTCGTAGTATATTTATCACGAAAGTATGTGTCTAAATGAGGAAGTGATTTTTTTTTTAATTAATGTGCTGGAATTGTAAAATACTAAGTGAGATTTTTTTCAAAATTATTTTCATACTACTATAAATGAATCACTCCAAACTAAAAATAATGTTTTTAATTTTGTAAATTTAATAGTCAGTCCAGCTTGCTATATAAATTTATTATAAATTGACCCTCTCACAGAAGCCCAAACAAAATATGATCATACAATGTAATCTTTAAAATTTAAAAAAAATTGTTTTGCAATATCATAAACTGGAATGCTTTTTCGATGATAATATATGAAAAACGCACTCCAAATTATGAATTTCATTTTTTTTCTTTTGACATTTTAATTAATCACGTGGTATGGGGAAATTCTGTAGAGGCATGAACTCCCAAAAATTTATATAGCAAACTTGGCCAGTATTAATTTTTATTAAATCTGATTTAAATAAATATTAATCTTGACCTTGAGTTCATAATATATAATAATGTGGGAAAACATTGAAAACAATGACTATTTTTGATCAATACCGTTTTCTTCGGGACATGAGCGATCATGTCTCTTAACAGACTCCCTTTTTTGTAACCCATGACCTTTCCGTTACTTTATTACCTGTGAATTACCATGTACTCTTGGCAAAGATTGTGGAGTGGTATCTCGTTGTCTTCTTCATGATTTAGGATTTAAGTTTTGAAATTATCGTCCATTCTTCATAGAAGGTTGGGTTAAGAGACGGATACGTGTCTTTCTTAAGGATATTTTTGTGAAAGTCAACACAACTGATGAGACTGGATTTTGAACTTAGGTCTCCAATTACATTTAACACACTGATATACGTTACATTAATTTAACATCCGAAAATATACAGTATTGTACTTTTTGAATTAAGCGTTGTTATTCTTCTGAGGTTATTGAAGACAGTTTACCCTACTATTTAATCCATATATGTTGTGAGGAGAGACAGGTTCACAAAAGTGAACGCAACACACTAGAGAAGAATTTGAACTTGGTTTACCGATCCCAGTTTCCTTGCCAATATCTCTTACTGTACTCGTACATCCCCTAGTAATGTGTGTCTTCATTCAGAGTTGCCACATTTGCTGGTAGTTTATAAGCAAATTACCCTGCTATTTATACCCAGCTGGTGGATGGAAAGACAGGTGGTTATCCCACCTCAGTCATTTTGGTGAAAGTGAACACAAATTCTTAGTTCTTTACTTGAACTCGTCTCGCCAATTAGCAATTGCAATTCACCCCTGAAGATGATCTTGGGTGAGATTGAATGTACTTGGTAAAGAAAATAAGTGAAAAAAATCTACGGCGCTTTACTTAATGAATTTAATATCAACATTAAGAAGTTGATCAGCGAATTCGAGAGGATTAAAATAAAAGTAAGTAGGAATAATATTTCCAAATTATTCATCCAAATATGCTTGAATGCAGATATGGTGCATAAATATGCATAAAACAATAATGCGTATGTATAAATTGTTAAATGTTACTTAGCAACAGCTTAATTAATCTAATTTTTCTTTCTGACATAAATAACAGGTATAAAGAGCACCCACACCCCATATATATTACTTATGTTATATATATATATATATATATATATATATATATATATATATATATATAAGGTTTTAGAGAATGAAATAGAAAGATAACGAGATAAATATCAAACGATTAGTTCAATAGCGACATACAGTGCCTTAAACTGAATGAGATTGATGCGTCAATCGATTGTCTGAATGATTACTTGATTCAGTAGTAATTAACTATAGACGTATATACGCATTAGATAAGGTACTCTGAGATATTCCTGATTCAAAATAAAAGACGCGTATATATTATAAGTAAAGACCTTGATCAAAGCAAAAGGAATGAGTAAATTCAAAGTGGATGTTTCTAAGGATCGTCTTGTTGGAACCAGAAAGAAATCAATTGAAGTACATGCACGCCTCCCTTAAAGACCACTGGCTTAATATAGATGTGCGACGTGACCTCTCGTTCAGCTCGACAAACTTTTCGCCAATTTGAAAAAAATCCCTTTATTTTCCGCTTTGTGTCTCGATTTGAGCCACTCCTTCCCGTCATCTCGAAACATTGAAGCGACATGTGACGTCGTTCCAAACGACTTTGTCAATGTTGGAATGTCTTCTTTAAGAAACTTTGCCAGCCTCTCAATTTGATTATCGATTTTCTACTCTTCATAAGAAAATCAATAAAGAATAAGAAGATATATGTTGTGCAATCCTCGATCTAGATCTAGATGAAGACTGTCTCTCGTTAAGTGGAACTGGTAGAATAAAGTGAGGGATTAGTACAGAACGTTTTTATTTTATTTTATCTATTAATGGAAAAAAATTACAAGCCTCTTCTATAATGATGTCCGTCTGCTAGGCATGAATACGTTAGAAGATTCTTGCATAAAAAGAGAATTGTTATTATTACCATAATCGTAACCTTATGATTTTCTTTCGCTCAACGCCCAAGATAATTAGAAGAAATTATACATCTTTTTTTTATGAATAATAACTGTATGTTATCACATATTGTTAGACTTGGCAGAGAATATCATACATATATGCATATATAGTTTTTTTTTTTGTATCTGTAAAACCCCCAAAATTTTCCATAATTTAATCTTTGTTTTTAAGAGAACATTTGCCCAGTAATTTGAAACTTTTTTTATTCAGTGTGACTTTTTCGTGAATTAAGTAGTTGCATATTGGCAACCAGTGTCAGACGTCCGATTATAAAAAATACAGGACATTGTAACAAATTATTGTTACTGACGGGAAAGACAGCATTTGAAACACTTTCAAAATAATTGTACCTGTGAATAAATTTTATTTATTTTATATAGATTAATGTGGCTAAAAAGTGGAGAGAAATATGTAGTTATATGTTTGCAGATAAACATAGATCAGAAAAGGAACGGAAAACATTTACTTGATTAACTGTGTGTGTGTGTGTGTGTGTGTGTGTGTGTGTGTGTGTGTGTGTGTGTGTGTGTGTAATTGAGCTACGTGATTTGTTTGAAATTATGTAGTCAGTTTACCCATACCCACCTTTGTCGCTACTGAAATCTGCGAAGAATATATATATATATATATATATATATATATATATATATATATATATATATATATATATATTGTGTGTGTGTGTGTGTGTGTGTGTGTGTGTGTGTGTGTGTGTGTGTGTGTGTGTGGATAGAAATGTAAAACGAAGACTGAAAACAGCCGCGCCTAACAGGTATAGAAAACAAAAAGTGATCAATACAAAATTCAAAATGAAATATGTGGAGTAAAGAAATTTAGGAAAAGGTTAAAATGCTAACCAACCTCGCAACTCAACCCGGGTTTCGAACGTAAGTTCTTCTCAGGGACTTACAGATGAACCAGGGTTGCCCGGGGTTGGTTGGCATTTTAGACTTTTCTTATATATATATATATATAGCACCCTTGCAAAATCTCTATTCCCGAAAGTCCTATTTGATTTTCTGTCATTCTTAAATCTTGGCTATTCATATATGATAACTGACACAGAGAAACAACTCTGAAACCACAAAAGAAAGTAGCACACAAAACGCAGACGGCATATTTTCTACAAGTCTATCTCTATAGCCGTCTCGATCTACACAACATCCATTGAAACGAATGAACTAAGTTTTATATATATATATATATATATATATATATATATATATATATATATATATATATATATATATATATGTAAGTATGTATGTATCGATATATTGATATCTCCTAAGATTCACTAGATATGATCATATATAAGGAGAACATGACACAAACGTAATAAAAAAAACAATTTTTATCATCAAAATCCGTATTCTATTATTAAGAGGAAAGACCAAAGGAGTTTTCTGATTATTACATTATATTTTTAGTCTGTGCCACAACCTTCTATGCATGACCATAAATTAATCGAATTATAGCGTTTATAGTTAAAAACAATTCTTGCAATAATCAGATAACTGTTTGGTCTTAATGAAACTTTCAGGACTTATATATAAATGAATTAAATTATTTTTTAGAACATATTTTACATATTTTATCCCCACTTATTTAATTTTTAAAAAAGTTTGAGAAATTAAATCTTGTTTATAAGGACAAGTCCTTGGAGAATATAAATCCTCGAAGATAAATTTGTATTAATTAAACATTAAATGACTTAATCCCCTGCAAATAAATTTTAAGTGAGTATATATATTTTTTACTTGAAAGAGATGAAGAATGTTCACTTAAATGAAAGTCTTTAGGAAAAGACAGAATGATTTGCACAGTATGCAAAACAGAAATAATTGAACAATTCTCACAATATTAATAGTCAATAGCGTGAACTCTTATCTTTATAATTTTCTGCAATCGTTTTCTAAAGTTTTTGATCGGATTTGAACAGGTCTTTTCCGAGATTTTCTTCCATTATACAATGGTTACAAATTCCTGAAGGTTTTTTGATGACCGATAATTTATTCGAATTTTCAATTGTCGTCATAGATTTTCAATAGGATTCAAGTCAGGACTCATTGAAGGCCATGAGAGAACTGTAATTTTTTTCTGAAACCACGGAGTCACTGAATTAGGCGTATGTTTGGGATCATTATCGTACTGAAAAATACCTCGCCGACCAAGATGAAGATTTTGTGCTCATAGTTGTAGATTCTCCTCCAGAATTTTAATATAGTCTGCGGATTTCATTATTCCTCTTATTGTAATTAATTGTCCAATCCTCCTTCAGCTAAAACAACCCAAAAAATCATCGAGCCGACCCCATGGTTTCATGTTGCCACTGTGTTCTTTGGAACAAAAGCCTCACCTTTCTTGCGCAAAATCTTCTGTACATTATTATGTTCAAAAAGCTCAATTTTTGTTTCGTCACTCTATAGTACTTGTTCCAAAAAGCAATTGTCTTTGTCCAAGAACGTTTTGGCAAAATTAAACCGAGCAACAATGTGGTATGGTTTGTGAAGAGAGGTTCGTCGTGGTCACTTTCCATCGAACCCATTTCTATTTCAACAACTTTGTATTGTGCGTGTACTTCCGCTGATACCCATCGTATCCAAACTTTTGGCGGTGTTAATATGAACTCTTGTTTTCATATTAACCTCGCGACACAGTTTTCTTTTGTTTCTCGATGACAATTTGGGTTGTCTTCTACGCCCAGGCAAATTCCCTGTCTTGCCATAGTGTTTAAACTTCCTTATAACGGATTGTACCGTAGAACTAGGCTTAGCTAACCGGTATGAAATAGCGTTGTAACAATTTCTCGACTTGTGTAAGTTAATAATCGTCTATCTCACGTCAACGCTAAGCTCTTTTGTCTTCCTCATTGTCTTGTTAACGTAAGAATAACAATGATGACACTCTATGCACTACGTGATATTCTTTGCTGGAATTATCACAAATATTCTACTGAGTAAATAGTCCAGATTGCCTAACCGATAAAATAATTATGGAAATCACTTATACATGCACGAATCAATCAATTTAAAACGATGTTTTCTACTGTACGAATATTTTTGTTTTTTCTTATTTTGCATAATTCGCCAGTCAGATTTATTTAATATAACTATTGTTCTGAAAATTGAGTTTTCTATTCCTTTTTTGTGCTTATTAACATATAAAAAAACCTGGCCTCATATTCAAAATGTATAAGTGACTATATATATATATATATATATATATATATATATATATATATATATATATATATATATATATATATATATATGGTCTTATGCAAATTAATTTTTTGATAATTCTCTTTTTTTATGTAACTTAAGGTTGCGGGCGATCATCGCACTCCTTAAATTTCTGACCTTTACACTAAGTAAAGTTTGACACTTTGCTATCTCTCAATGTCCCTCTCTACCTTCCATCCGCACAAACAAAAATTATTAGATTACTCTCTGTTTCCATGTGTCCCTGCTTCTTTCAATATGTTCTGATTTGTTTTGTCCATAGAATTAAAATTAAGCAAGCACAGATCTATTTTCTGTATATACCAGAATTCCTGTAAGCAATATATGTGAGTTTCAATTTATAAGACCATAGATAATAACGTGCTTCGATGGCGCCAGGTTTGTTATTCAAAAAATCTCAATGTAGCATAAATTTGTATTTATGAATAAATCCACAAGACATAAGTTACAGGAAAATAAGTTATCAAAATATCCCATATACCAGATTGTTGAAAGTTTGTTGAATAATTTATATTTTTTGTGAGCTATAATTCTTTTTTTCTTTTTTTTTTTGAATTTGTTATCTTACTTTTTATAAGGTTCACAAAATGAATTTTTGGGAAAGCTTTTTTGTAAGACTTGTATTTTCTTATATTATTTCAATCACAAGACAATAAATGTTTCTCTTTTTAAATTTCACATTCAAGTTTCGAGTTTTGTTTAATTGTGTATGCACCTTGTTCAATATCCAAGAGGTAATTTTCTCTCTTTAACCAAATTTTCCCCGTCATTTTAATAGATCTGAAATTATGAAAGGAATATAAGTAACTATGAAGGAACTAGTAACATATAACTTTACATCTGGCTAACTCAACTGAATTTCATCAAGGATCTCTCGATATATAGCAAGAGCACCATCCATATGTGGCAGCATGGATGAATAGTCGATTTATAAATATGTACGATAGATTCACGAGAGAAATATTGTCTAGAAAGATAGAGTGAAACACCATATAAACTCAAGTTAGACTTTCCTTTTTATTTCAACCGAGATCTTAATCCCAGAATGCTCAATAAGTCACTCACCTGGAGCCAGACTGATGGAAGACAGAATAGGGTATCTCAGATAATTTTGAGCAGTTTAGTTTTACAGGTGATGAAATTAACAATGATGACAAAATGCGCAAAATTTAGTAAAAAGTTTTATGCTCAGTTTTGACATTATTAGGCTATTTTATATAATTTTTAAAGTCCGTTTTAGAGCCTTCGAACATTTTGCCAAGACATTTGTTTTTCTGGGGTGAACATATGATCAGAAATTAGTGAATTATAAATTCGGACTTCCATACACAATATTTTCAGAAAATCAGAGTGGTAATTATAATAAATTTAAAATTTATAAGTAATTTTCAAACATTTCCTCAACAAGCGTTTCGTAAGTAAAACTATAAAGCCAAAGTACCTAACATTCAATAAAAAAATGTTTCAAATATTTAAAATTGTAAATATTACTAAAATAAATTTATAAAAAAGGAAATTATCTAAAAAGGCGTTTATTTTATACTCGTCATAATATAGTTTAATGCATTTCTAAATAAGTTCTGAAGGTTTCATTAATATCTAACAATTTTCTGGGTTTTGCAAGAATTTCCAAGAAGCTTCATTTTTCCCGTAAAAATTGATGGTTCCGCCTAGACGAAAGAAAAACATGAACTTTAACGAAAATTTCCCAGCTTTTAAAAGAAGTAAAAAGAAAATGCATAAAAATCCTTTGATTTCTCTTAATAAAAACAAATATTTTCAAGAAAAAAATATATAATATATATATATATATATATATATATATATATATATATATATATATATATAATTAAAGTTTTGCAAATGAGGATAGAATTTTACCTCAATTGCCTCTAATAATGTTGAGCTGTTTTCAAAGCAAAGTTGCAAATTATTGACAATTACGATTTTGCGTGTACGAAGTAGTAAATGCATTTTTCGTTTCTGGAAATTGAAAACAAAAGAGAAAAATATCAGGTTACCAGTTGATAATTTTAAAAAAAGGGATAAATATTGATCCAGAACAAATATGATGAACGGGAAGAATAGAAAACAAAACCACTTGAGATGAAAATGCATCCCTTGATGCATATCGTGGTTCAGTGAACATTTCAGTATTTATCCTGAATTGTGTATTTGATATAGAGACAGATTTATTACAAAAACACCATATAAATTACCAAAACATACATATAAATACATTCACAGCTCTTTACTATATATATATATATATATATATATATATATATATTTATATTATCCTATTCTGATCGATTGAACATGGCCTGGCTGAGCAACACTTTCTTTTGATGATACCAAAAAAAAAAAAAATGTGTCAACTCGTAGTTAGCATCAAAAGAGTTGTCGTTTTCTTTTTCCGACGTGAAATTCAAATTCTGCCAGAAAAATGGGAAAAGGTAGTGGCTAGCGATGGACAATACTGTCAGTGACATGTTTCTTAGTAATTCTTGTAAATAAATCATAACTTTTCATGAAACTCATTCAACATCCTAATATATAAATATAAATTATAAATGCGTACGACTATGCCTATAATGACTATAAATTATAATATATATATATATATATATATATATATATAAATTATAAATGCGTACGACTATGCCTATAATGCCTATAAATAATATATACCTGTTGTCATGTTGAAAAATCACTTTGTCGTGTCTCTGCTCGTATAGCGGCTGATTTTTCTTCAATACTCGGCTCAAACGCATCAACTGTAGTCGATACCGATCTCCCGTTGTGGTTTCAGTTGGTTTGAGCAGCTCATAATAAGCATCACCTAGTTGAACCCACCAAAGGCAGAACAGAAACTTCGAACAATGGATATTCGTCTTTGCCGCCGATGTTGATGCATGGCCAGGCTTACCTCACGATCTTCTGCACTTAGGGTTATCGCAATGTATTCACTTTTCATCACCGGTCACGATACGATGAAAAAGAATTGCACACGTTATAAGACGCCGTTCGCTGGTTTCATCTCATAAAGCACCCAGAACCTTTGCTTTCCAATCATGCTTAATGCTTTCAAACGTTTCGAAACTCCTAATGATTCTGCTAGTTCAGCTTGCTCCTGACATGAGTCTTCATGAAGTAATACCTCTTTTAATTCTTCGTCTTCAAACTTTTTCGGTGCGCCAGAGTGTTCTTTAACTTATTGTTTTTCTAGCGTCTAAACCAATCTCTTATATTGCTTTCGATAGAGCATGGTCGCCGTAAGTCTCAACAAGAATTCCGTGTGCTTCGGTTGTAGATTACTTTTGAATAAAGAAGTGCAGTAAATTCCTCGAAAATACACTTTCTTTGGCACGAGATACGACATGTTTAACGCTATGTAAAACAAAGTTGTTTATGACATACACTGAATTTCAAGCTTGATTATAGTACTTCCTTATAGATGCGTTACCATCTAAAACTACACGCCTGCAGTTCTGGGAACGCCATCTGTTAGAAAAAAAGCGCGAACTTATTCAAGGTCCTGATATATATTAATATTTTATATATATATATATATATGTGTGTGTGTGTGCATTGACAGAAATTTTGAATACCCCCACCCCCCACACACACACTCACACACACACACACACACACACACACACACACACACACACACACATATATATATATATATATATATATATATATAGATAGATAGATAGATAGAGAGATAGATAGATAGATAGATAGATAGATAATATGGAAATAAGTACCATGTTCTCAAAATTAAACTGATGTCCACATTGTGTAAACAGAAATACCTTGTCGGTTGACTTAATGATTTTTTTTTAAGAATGCCTGCTACATAAATATATCTTTCATATAGACGTGTTCAGTCGATGTCGCTGATGGCAAGATGATCAACTTTCAAATTGTTTTCCATATAGATACTACATTTATTAGAATTAAAGATGGAGTCATAAAATCACTTCAAAGGGCCGCACATTTCAGCTTAAACGCTTTTCCTTTTACCAGAGTTGCAGCCAAAAGTAAAAGGAAATTTGCCCTCTTTCTAACTATGTCAATTTCAGTATCCCTCAGATCATACGTCTATATAATGCGTGTGCGTACGTGGGTTTTAATTCAATGCCAGACATAGCAATATCTCTGCAACATTAAAAAATAAAAATCATTCTATTTATTATCGAATAATTTCCGAAATGTTTTATGGAATCTTATATCTAAATTTTTACGGTTTCATTTTTTTTTCTTTTCTTAAACTCTAATTTAATTGCTCTGCGCAGTGTAAAGGTGATGTAGACTGAGTAGGAGGGCAATATATTTTGTCAATGGCTTATTTTAAAGTGTTTGTGTGTGCGCGCGTGCGCTGGTAAGCGTGTGTTTCTGTATTTATTAAAAGTTATTGTCGTCAAAACGAGCATAAAAAAGACTAACTTTTACTGATAAGAATCAGCATTTCTTTCAATAGCTGTGCATAATGTATAATAATAATAATGGACTCCCCAGTTCGTTTCGACGTATGAGGTTTTGACAGCTTAATTGATTCACTTATGAAAGTTTGTGCGATGATCTTAAATGGCATTTAAGACCTGCTAGTGATTTACAAAGGAGGTCACATATGGAGCAAGTGTAAGGATTGCGAAATGAGATCACTGTTAGATTGGCTGACCTTTTAGATCTTGCACTCGCTTCTTGAAGATGATTCAGACAAGCAGATTGAAAATTGCTGAGTTTGCTAAAACACGTTGTTCTTCATTCTACCCGCTCCAAAGCTAAGCGCTCAATGGTGTTATGTGGTATATTGACTGCTGACAAGCTGCTTTGTCTTTGTATGTTAGCCATGGGCGTCCTACATTCCTGTAGCCCTGATCTAACTGGCTGTACATTAGGATCTTGGGTATCCTGTCATCAGACATTCTCAAGACATGACCAGTCCACCGTAACTGAGACTGTATGAAAGTTTCGATTCCTCCAATATTAGACCTATTAAACAGGTCTAAGTTCGATGTCCTATCTTGAAGCATAACTCCACAGCTTGCATGCATATATATATATATATATATATATATATATATATATATATATATATATATATATATAGAGAGAGAGAGAGAGAGAGAGAGATTCATTTCGAACTAAATTTACTATTTCCACTAAGCAAAATTACTTCCACAGCATACGTGTCCAAAATGAAATTTTATTTATTATCAAAATATTTATGGTATTATTAAGAGGAAATCATCCAAAGATTTTTTATGTAAATATTTTTAAAATTCTTTTTAGAACTACAGAAATTTTGTGTAAAGTCCTTGTTTCTCTGGCGTCAACAGTGGACGATATGAGTACGGGAACTTTGAATGTTTTTTTTGCGGTGAAAAAAATTGATTTCGAAATTCTTATAAAAATCAGGTAAATTTTTTATGAAAATATCAGAACTAATTCATAAATTAATTAAATTAATTTCTACATTCTTTTTTGTTTAGAAAATCTAGGTAAAATATTGTTTTTATATTTGTTACTTAGTCGTTATTTAATTTTAGGAAATTTCGAGAAATTATTTTTTGTAGCGCTTTTGTAAGTCCATTGAGAATTTAAATCATCAAATGATTTTCTAAATAAGAACCCCCAGTTAGAGAAAATCTGCTATGAATTATAAAATAAAACATGCGATAAGACATTATTTCATATAATATTTTATCAGTCAATTGACATTTTTATTAAATAAAACCTACATTTATTACTCATAAATGAAAATACTTACTTCAATTCAGCGACCTCAGTATTTAAAAGAATTGTTGAATTTTTCTGTGTGTGTCTAAAAGTGCCGATTTTTGTAATTACGATCCTTCATACACGGCATGTTCAGAAAATAAGCATGCTAACTATAGTAAAGTTCTACCTTATTCTCAATTTTCTAACATTTGCTCAACAAGCGTTTTCGTAATTCAGCCTATAAAGCCAAATAAAAACATCTATGTCTGTGTTAAATAATAATTTCCTATAATATTTTGAACTAAAAGTAAGTAATCTTTGTTTAAATTCAGATTAATTAAACGTTAAATAATTTATCTATCCTCAAATATGTTTCCGAAAAGTATATTTTATTTTCGAAAGGTTTTGAATAAAGATAATTATGTTGTACTGAAATCTTTTGTAATAATATATTTTAAACCATAGTTATCGATTTTTTGAGAGGTATATATATATATATATATATATATATATATATATATATATATATATATATATAACTTAATGGAATGCAATTAAACGTGAATTTCGTGAATGCTGGTATTGAAAAGTTGTGTATTTAAAGCAGTAGCGATAACATAAAAGCAATAGAAAGCTGTCAAAAATAAACGAAAGATAATTTTAAAAGGTATGCGTCCTTCTAAAATGATTCTTTTTTACATCCCTCAGCATATACATATATATTACATGAAAAACTGGAAATTATCAGATTCAATAAAAATGTCTTATTAAATCAAAGAAATGCATTAACAGTAAATTGTAAACACACTTTTAGCATACGTTTTAGTTAAACTTTGGAATTTGATTATACTTTTTCTTATATTTGAGTTGCACTGCGTTGCAACGTATATTACTTATTTTTATATTCGTAAGATTAATTTGGATTTAATATGATTTTGTATTAATTTCCTGGTTGTATTAGTAACATCTTGTATGGATGTATTGGTATTTGGTTGGTATTTTTGACACTTTACATTGATTGGTTATTGTTATTAACATCTTATATTAAGAATCTTTATTCAACATTTGCATATGAATTTAGCGCATACTCCTATACCTTTAAATTAAATTTTTAAAAAAATGTATTTATTTATCAACTATAAAAAAAATTATATAGGAAACTCAATAAGCATATAATTTGTTTAGCATTTTACTAAAGTACCTCTCTACACCATTTTTTATTTCTCAGGTAATAGAATTGACTATTTGTATAATTATGTATCCATTGATATCCATTGATATATCCGCTTATGTCGTTAGCTGCCAATCTACGGGTTATGCCCAATTTATAACAAATAATTTTTTTTCAATTTTTGCTTCTTCGGTTAGTTTAAATTTAACGATTGAAGCCCACAAGCCCCGCCCTTTATTCTTTTCGCGTAAAAATAGGTTGTATTTTTTTTAAATCTAAATAAATCACTCGCCAATCCTTTACAATCGCCTGATGCGATGCCTTCATACCCATCGAAACACGTCTGCAATTCTGTAGTGATTTTGACATGTTTTCGTTATAATATCCTAATATATATATATATATATATATATATATATATATATATATATAATTTGTTTAAACGTTATTTTAAATGGCTCGGAGTCACAGTGGAGTAATGGATAGCTGCTGAGGAATCGTAGAGCCAAGTTCGAATTTCAGTTGAATCCATTACATTCACTTACATACATGGGGAAGGTATGAATCCTTTTCTTCTCCCTACTCCTGGTTATGGATAAATAGCAGGACAGATCGAGTTCTGTAGCCTTGGATGGCAACTGGCCTACCCAAGAAAGAAATGGCAACCTGCTGCGGAAAAAATTCTACCTCGCCAGTCATATATCGAAAGATATTATCGTATTACGCATGGCACATAACTGACTGACATTTATTTACATATACCCACATGCCTATACATGTGTGTGTGTGTGTGTGTGTGTGTGTGTGTGTGTGTGTGTGTGTGTGTGTGTGTGTGTGTGTGTGTGTGATTGAAGCGATCAGGAATATGTCCATGCTAGGGATGAAATACGTAAATTATCTTGCATGCATACATATATATTTTTTTTCATCCCTTGCATTTCCCGATTGTGAAACTCTCTCCAGCTTCATTATTTCCCTGTCATCTACAATCTTCAAGAATTTCAATCCAACATCAATCGCCATCGTAGGTCTTCCTGATTCATGTTCTTTTATTGTCCTTATATGTGTGTGTGTGTGTTTAGGAAGCATATATTCATCCAAACATGTTTCATTGAATAATATAAACATGTTATATCAAATTATTTTTACAATAATCTTTCTAGTAGTCTAATCAGTATTTTGATGTTAAGGTGGAATACATCAAGGAAGGCACCATTGTTTTTTTCTCGCCCGATTACTTTCGAGCTCCTCCAAGATCATTGCCAGGGCTGAATTACAGAGACAACCTGTGGTCGTTGTGATGGCGATTTTTGAAAACACGTGCGAACGCGCCCTGTTATAATTATTTTAAAATTTATACGTTGTAGGTATGGATTGTTTGTTTGCAAAAAAAGCGTCTATTGATCTTTAAGGATGATCGTGGATGAGATCGGAAGTACTTGGGTTAGGCATAACTACGGTACTTTGATGAATTTCAATTTAACGTCAGGAAACTGATTAGAGAATTAGAAAAGATTTTTATAAAAATAGACAATGTCTCTATTATTCAATGAAGCTTGTATATATATATATATATATATATATATATATATATATATATATATATATATATATATGCATTCAAATTTCATTAAATATTATAGATATGTTATGTACATTAATTTTTAGAATAATCCTTTCTAGTTCTCTAATTATCTTCTTGATATTAAGTTGATGTAGACATAATATGTTTATATTATGATGAAACATGCTTGAATGAAATATGTTGACTATATATATATATATATATATATATATATATATATATATATATTAAGAAATGGACAAAGTCCGACAATTTATTTATTAAAGACATTTTTATGTTTAACGTTCTTTTTATAGATACAAGTATTTAAGTAAATGCTCTGTTTATAATAAACAGTATTAAATAACATTTACCGGCCTGAATGTCTGAGAAATTTTCATAGAAAATATTCGTCCTTTGACAGGATTCGAACCTGCATCCTATACATTTGATACGCCATGAGCAGTTATGAATGTACGAGATTCATGGAAGATTGAAGTTTATAAGCAGTAAATTCAACCTTGCCAACCGAACGATCCTTTGTGGCCGATCGGTCAAGGCACGTCAGCGTAAATGACGGTTCCGTATACTGTTTATTATAAACAGAGCATTTACTTAAATACTTGTATCTATAAAAAAAGAACGTTAAACATAAAAAATGTCTTTTAATAAATATATATATATATATATATATATATATATATATATATATATATATATATATATATATATATATATATATATATTTGTGTGTGAGAGTCTATAGTCATGATAAAATCATTTAGTTAATGCATCGTCACAAGTTAAATACTATGATTTTGACCTAGCATGAGTGAATCTCCCTCTTTATTCTGATTTACTGTAATTAATATTAACATCCAGAGTAGTGAATGCTCCTACTGTGATAAGAAAAGCAAGTAAATTAAATGATGTCTATCTCCATACGATATTGCTAATTCAGAATAAGCTTTCTTTCAGGAGACAAGTGAGATTTTTAAGATTATAAACTAGTCAAGAATACACTGTAGAAGAATGAGAGAAGATAAAAATGATAGTCGAAGTCTACAGATGATAATAACTCTTTTCTTATCAGACAATTTTTGTTAGACTAATTGGTTAAGGCGTCATTAAGAATATCATACGACAGACGCAATGCGATTTCGCGTTGTATTCGATAATGCATCTTTATTCCAATTTTACGCAAATTAGATTAACGAAGGAAAAAAGAATTCCGCTAAAATAACGTCGGAATAAACATGAAAAACCAACATGAGTGAAGCTACTGAAAACACTTGGATCATTAAAATATATCAAATCAAGAATAAATTATATTCTTAATATCTGGATGTTTGTATAGGTCTCTCTCTCTCTCTCTCTCTCTCTCTCTCTCTCTGTGTCTTACTCTACAACACACACACACACACACATATATAAATATATATATATATATATATATATATATATATATATATATATATATATACAGAGAGAGAGAAAGTGAGAGAGAGAGAAATATCGCAATTTACACAGAGGGCTGAAGCGAGGAGATGAGAAACCAGGGATTCTCGCCGGGGAGAAGCGTGTTCGACGGAAACAAACCAACAAGGCGAACATCGTGTGACCGCGACTTGACATGGACATTCATGAATTGCAATCGAGATTTTCAATCCCATGCGCGCTTGTACAACCATAACATACATATGCTGCATCGCCATCAGCCGCTCATGCATAACACTTTGGGCGTAGATCCAAGGTTTTTCGAGACCGACAGATGTCACACACACACACGCACACACACACACACACACACACATATATATATATATATATATATATATATATATATATATATAGAGAGAGAGAGAGAGATAGATAGAGAGAGAGATAATAAAACATACATAATATATTTTAGCAGTATACTTACGTTCAAACTTGTTCTATGGAACTGAATGTCCGTAAAAATTTGATATTTTTTTCAAAATATCGAGTAAGTAGTTTGATATAAGATCGACTGTAATTAAGGAATATGTTTTATATTTCTCGGATTTTTTTTATCATTTCAACACAAGCAAAGCAATAATGCCACTAACACGCAAGAGTTTTAGGAAAAATGAGAACACCTGGAAATAAAAAGACGGAAGATAAGGATTTACATTTCAATTACATTTTTCAAGATCATACATGATTGGGAAGCAAGAATCCAGGAGATAATTCCACAAGCGAGGAGTGCGATAGAAGGAACTCTAAGCATAGAATTTATGTTTATATCTAGCCATATTACCGCCAATATAGTACTCTGCCTAAAACATTGACGAATGGTAAACTTAAGAATCTTAAATTATGGCTGTGAAACCAAAAAAAAGTAGAAATTCTCAAGACAGCTAGTGAAGAATTTGGGTTGATAACGAACTGAAAATTGAGGGACGGTTCCTTAACACACATAACCACGCAAGTGCTTCTTTTATTCATATATTTATTATTTTATAAATTTATTTCATTTAGTATTGATTTTTTGTCTATTTTTATTGCCAGTGGGTAATAAGATTTGGTATTTGAAATAAATATATCAGAATTACGTTTGTGGATCTATTAAGCAATTGTATCCATAATATCGTTGGATGTAGCCTATATACCAAAAACTTAAAACAAGCGGCGAAAGTGAACGCAACCCTCGTGACCTGAAAATTGCGTTCAATTATGAAACGTTCTCGCTGCTCAGGGATGACATCAGTGTCCACTTTTATATTTTGTATTTATATACTCTCTATATGCGGGATACTGAGGACTTTAACCCATAAATATAGTATTCTTAATAGCATACTTTAACACACACACACACACACACACACACACACACACACACACACACACACACACATATATATATATATATATATATATATATATATATATATATATAAGATTGTGTATTTGGGGAGCATTCTCTCTTAAATTCATGTTTCATTAAAGACGACTGACGAGGACTTCCGATTAAGCTTTTTTAATTTTTATAGTGTTTTCATCAGTTAAATATACATACATATATATATATATATATATATATATATATGTGTGTGTGTGTGTGTGTGTGTGTGTGTGTGTGTGTGTGTACATCAATGTGCGTACTGCGTACAGATGCAAAATCATTTACTGAGCACAATAAAAAAATTTTTTTTATATAATCTCCCTTTTGTCAATGCACTTCATTCAATGGTGAATGTTTCTGTTAGAGTCAAGAGAAAATTTCAGATAAAAATTTAACTTCATTTCCTATCTACATTCATACTGAGTCACGTTTTGCGCTATCGGTGTCAAACTGGGAATTATGCTCACCAAGTTAATATCGAAAGCCATTCTTGGTGAGGTAAAAACGTACTGGGACGCTGTAGTATAGAAGTCTTATGCAAGAATAATTTACTTTTATATTTGTATAAATGTCGCTCGTACACGCGTTAAAATACTGGGTAAATTGATTGGGTAAGTTGAATGAGCTGGTAGCTCATACAACGCAAACCAAATCGATTGATCAGTGGAAGCATTGGCTGATTGATTGTTAGCGACGTCGATCTATAGAAAAGGAAATAATATTCATATATTCAGGTCATTTAGGTGGGTGGAACATTATGAACATGCATGAATGTAACGAAAGTAGAAAAGATAAGATTATATTATTCATAGCTCAGAAATCTGTGCGTTTTTTATATTCATTATTTAAAAGTAGGATTCCAACTTTGAATTGTATTCACGACGTCTCGTTCAATATTTACGTTTTTATGATGTATTATGAACAGTTAGTTAAGAAGCTTAACTCTGCATGAAACAAGGACAAACATATGAGACATACACGTCATATGGTACTTACTGCAGAATTAATTTTCTGACTGCCAACCATTACAGAGGTGTTCATTCACTTGTTGAATGTTCCTAGGAGATAGGAATAAAGGTCAATATATTTGCAAATGCATCTGCGAGATTTATTTTAATATTTAGTTTAATCGGACACAAGGATACAATTGAAGAACTAAGAAATATCACCTATCCATGAGATATACCAGATAAATTGCGAAAGATCTCTCATCTATCTATATATATATATATATATATATATATATATATATATATATATATATATATATATTCAAGTCGTTTGAATATCGTGTTGCGTGAAATTTGAGTCACAACTAGAACGATTCTTTCAAAGGATTTAACGTTTTAACGTTGCTAATATTTTTTTGCTCGGTCTACGCAATCTAGACTTTGAGAATTTACTTTACTGAATAAGTAAGCTTTCTTTCAGGCCTTTTACCGCTTTCTTTTTTCAGTAATATCATTTTTATTCGAGACAGTATCTGGATAAATGTTTAGGTTTTGTAAGCTGTTTCTTGGTTCCACCAACGGTTTTTTTATCTTTAATAGTGTGTGTGTGTGTGTGTGTGTGTGCATATATATATATATATATATATATATATATATATATATATATATATATATATATATATATATGTATATATATATATATAAAAATCTATTCCTTCTCTATATAGGATACCCACTAGCACTAAATCGTGTCTTCTTCATTATAATAGTGAAAGCCACAAACGATATAAGTTAACCATTATAAAAACTTAATCCGACGAACACAAATGATATCTTCATCCAAAACCATATTCTATAAAGAATTACATAATATTAAACAAACACTTGCTAATAATGGAATTCCTAATTCGGTCATTGATCAGCATATGACAATATACCTCACTAAAGTAAATAATACCTCTAACAACAATGATGATATTCATAATAATATTGTGTGTCAAAATAATACTACTAACTTATACTATTGTAACTAAATACATTAAAAATATGATGAAACAACACTGAAAAACATAATAGGTAGAAATGTTAAACACAATTATAATAATGAACAAGTTAAGCTCATTATATATTATAAAATTTAAAACAATTGACCTCATAATCTCTAATAATCCTACAATCACATAACTATATCCTCTACAAACCCAATGTAGTGTATCAATATACATGCCCAATCAGGGATTGTGTCTCTGATGCCAGTAATAAACCCACTATATATATTGGTTTTACTACAGCCTCGCTCTCCAGAAGACTTAACTGTCACATTTAGATCTTAGTTCTATTAAACAACATTTCTTAGAAATACATAGCCATGTACATATTACTAGACAGATGTTAGTTGATAACACAATAATACTCCACATTCACACAGTGAAAGAACCTACAGATATTGGAGGCCATATACATTAAAACGAAGCATCCCACATTCAACAAAATTACATTTCAAATTAGTTACAACACACTACATGGCATCTAAACATATGGTTCAGTTGTTAATATTTCTGCCTCTCGCTTGGTATGACGACATAGAACTGCATCTTGAACTTTGGACGAACGGCTGCTATTCCGCGACTGTTATCATCGCATAGCATTCTTCTATGTCAACATATCAAAATATCATCTTCTATGGTGAATATCGTTGTAATAATGTCCGTATAACTATCATGATGTTGACTCATGTGGGCCGAAAGCTTAGATCAAGGACTGATTTAATAAAAATATCCAAACCTACGAAATTTAGAACGGCTTATGATCAGACATAATAGACATTCATTGTCTTTCTTTTTTATAATTTGGACAGTTTCTAAATACTCTGGGTCCATAAATAAAACACTTGTTCGAACACAAGAAAAAATGAAATAAAAAGCCTAATTTCAGAACATTGTCTGTTGCCTTTAATGAAACATATATATATGTATGTGCGTGTATATATATATATATATATATATATATATATATATATATATATATATATATGTGTGTGTGTGTAAAAATATATAGAAAATAGGAAAGGGCTCGTTAGGTAAATAATCCAAAGTTCTTTAGTATTTTTGTTATTATTTTTTAAAAATAGTGCTCGATACAAAAGTAGAGCATAATTATAATTATTTATTTAAATTTCGTTTTGCGTTAGAATCATATTTTAAATAAATAATTATATAAATATATATATATATATATATATATATATATATATATATATATATATATATATATATATAAACTGTTAAATAGAAAACAATGAATAATTATTGTCTGATCAAACTGTGGTTTCCCCTTCAAAGTGAGGCGCATGTTCAATTACTCCCGAGGACAACATATTCTTCACGAAGATTTATAGAGGGCTCAAGACAAAAGACGTAATGAACACAGTTTAAAAAAAATCGGGGGTGTATTTCTGTTGTGTATTCCGGGATGAAATCCCGCCTCAAAATGAATGACAAACGCAGGAATGAAATATAGCAAATAAATGTATTGACGTAATAATACAATTGCTAATACGGTTAGTAGATCCAGAAATGCGGTTAGTAGCAATAACAATATATATATATACAGTCTGGGAAATTCAGTATCGAAGTATGACATCCTTCTGAGTCTACGTGCTCGCAACTATGACTCCTACAAAGCGGTTACCTCACACTCTCACCCCCTCACTGTCTTAAACCCGTGTATTCACCGGCAGCAGTACAAGTACACACTGGGCGAGTCCACTTGTATAAAAAAGGGTGCACCCCTTAACAATTTCAAATAAGAAATTATCCACTATATTAATGTTTGAAGTAATATATATATATATATATATATATATATATATATATATATATATATATATATATGCAGAACATATCATTGTATAGGGAGATTTCTTTACATATCAATTTAACTTCTGAAAATCCTAGAACTGTGAAGCCGGTAAAGTTACTCTGAATAAATATTCTTAAAGACTACAGTTACATTTGCAAATTATTTTTATCTTATATATATATATATATATATATATATATATATATATATATATATATATATATAAACTTAACAAGACATCCGCTGACTTGACACATTTTATCTAGGCACGTTTGTATTTATGTAATTATGTAAATTGCTTTACTCAATAATGACAGATTTTTAATTGACAAAATATCCCAATCTCTTCATCTAAGTTCTATAGTTCGACTCTTGTGTGTCTGCGTCTATTATATAACTCAACAATAGCTTCCTCAATTTTCACGTATTAGAATATTTCATAAAATACCAACGCCGCACAAAAACACACACGCATACATGTACACACACACACACACACACACACACACACATACATATATATATATATATTTATATGGAGAGATAGATAGATAGATAGATAATTGTGTATTGGGACAGCAATCCTTCTTTTATAGTTTTAATATGGTCGACTGTCAAGGTACTGCGTTTAAGATTTTTATTTAATTTTTATTTTATTTTTTTAAGGTATTTCTTTTCTGGCCATAATGTGTGTAAAAATTGTCCGAAATGTTTGTATGTCCGATGGCTTTCGGCTATTCCTTTACGTATTACCAAATATTTTTTTATTTTTTATTTTTATTGAATGTGTACATTTTTATGTATGTGTCTAGCGTTATGGGAATGTCATTTATTTTACAAGCACGTTTACCACAATGTGACCTTGTTCATAGTTGTTGTTATTGAGTTTTGGATTTTTCTTATTTATATATATATATATATATATATATATATATATATATATATATATATATATGTGTGTGTGTGTGTGTGTGTGTGTGTTTGTGTGTATGCGTGTGTGGGTGTGTGTGTGAAATGTGTATATATATATATATATATATATATATATATATATATATATATATATATATATATATATGCAATATTTGATATATATTATATATTATATATGCGCTGTGCTTATTGAAAGCGCTCAATATCAGTGATAGACCTAACATATTCAAACTCGCATCAATCCAAGTATATATATATATATATATATATATATATATATATATATATATATTAAGACATTTTTATGTTTATACATTCTTTTTATAGATTGGCATGATATTTTTTCTTCGTCAATTTGCAAAGAAGGTTCGCGAGAAAAACCAGAAGTTATACATTGTGCTTGTGGACTTGACGAAGCCCTTTGACACTGTGAATCGAGAGGCTCTTTGGCAAGTCTTGAGGAAACTCGGCATCCCTGAAAATATGCTCAAGGTCATCATCTTCTTTCATGAAGGAATGAAAACTAATATCGTGTCTGATGGTATGATGTCGGAATCCTTTAATGTCACAAATGGCACCAAGCAAGGTTGTGTCATGGCCCCCGTTCTTTTTGCCCTTTTCTTCTCGGTGATGCTGAAATATTCATTTGCAGACACAGAGAGTGGCGTCAAGTTTAAGTTTCGATCAACTGGTGGTCTCTTCAATCATCAGCGCTTCAAATCTAAGACCCACCATCTTACGCATATTATTCGTGATCTGTTGTTTGCTGACGATGCGGCTCTTGTAGCGACATCCTTTGAGGAGGCCCAACATCTAATAAATCGTTTCTCTGCTGCATGTAAAGCATTTGGTCTTACACTTAGCATAAAGAAAACTGAAGTTGTGCACCAACCTTGTCCTACTCCGAAGCAATTGCGTGGTGAGAAACAAAAACCATTAGTCTACAAATTTCCAGAGAGACCATTGAAAGTAGAAGACAAACCCCTGAACTATGTAAAGTCTTTCACCTATCTTAGTAGCAAAGTTAACTACAGTGGAACTTTAGATGATGAAATCATGTATCAGATTGCTAAGGCTACCAGTGCTTTCGGCAAAATTCGCCATCGCTTGTGGAATGAGCGGGTTATTCGACTGGATACGAAAATTCGGGTTTACAGAGCTGTTGTACTTGCCATCCTTTTGTCTGGCTCTGAGTCATGGACTCCATACAGGTACCATATACGCCAGCTAGATGTTTTCCATAAAAGCTGTCTGCGTGCAATCTGTGGAGTTAAGCTTCAAGATAACGTAGACCTATTTAACAGGTGTAATATTGGAGTAATCGAGACTTTTATCATACAATCTCATGGCTAAGGTACAAAGACAAGCTGAAAAGCAACTTGTCAGCAGTCAATATACCACATAACACCCTTGAGCGCTTAGCTTTGGAGCGGGTAGAATGGAGATCAACGTGTTTTAGTGGACTTAGCAATTTTCAATCTGCTTGTCTTAATCATCTTCAAGAAGCGAGTGCAAGATCTACAAGGTCAGCCAATCTAACAGTGATCTCATCTCACAATCCACACACTTGCTCTATATATGGCCTCCTTTGTAAATCAATAGCGGGTATTAAATGTCACTTAAGATTATCGCACAAACTTTCAAAACTGAATCAATAAGCTGTCAGATCCTCATACGTCGAAACCGACGGGAGTATCCATTGTTATATATATTATATATATATATATATATATATATATATATATATATATATATATATGTATGTATGTATGTATGTATATTACTCCAACTGCTATTTTAGTGGATAGAAATGTTTTCGTTGAGTTTCAATTTTATTTGTTTTCAAGCAGCATCACTTCCATCTACAGAAAAAGATCGCGTTCATGCAAAATTAAATATTAGTACATTCACAAAATCTTGCGTAGCTGTGAGAGAAATCCCGTAGCAGTTGATCATTACAGTGAGTATTGAAAAATATAAAATATTCAAAAATTACTCTAAGAACTAACGACAGGAAGTGGGGAGTTGAAAGTACCAAGAAAAAAAAAAAAAGAAAATAAAGAATTATAACAATATTTATATATATTTATTTGAGTTGTTCTTTCTTTGTCTTAAGTTGCCGTCATTGCAAACTCCGACATTTACGTGATTTTGTCTGCGTTCAGGTACTGGAATTTTCGACAAAAACATTTATTATATTTTTTTAATGATAAATAATACTTCTTAAAACAAACGTCTTTAATCGAGCGGATAAAGAATTGTTTTGTAAATTTCTACATAAGTATATGGCAGGTAAATGGTAAAGAAGCCAAAATGTTATGACGATAACCAAAAAGATAAGCGTCTAGGTTCAATGATGATATATAATGATCAATACTTATAACAGAAATTCAAATGTAAAGATAATTAAATAGCGATATCATGTGCAATTAATGTATGACATTCATTATGAGTTGCAAGGCAAGAGAGAATATCAAGTGAAAAATCAAATGAAAACCGTTTGAGACATGCGTTTGCCAACTTCGGTTTTCTACTTGTTCTTTTAATATTTTTGTTCATACTTATTATAAATACGTTGATATATAGGACTTTAAATGCTTCAAAAAGAGGATCCCCACGTATATACAGAAACATATCATTTATACAAATAAGAATAATGTCGAATTAGAATACATTAATTACTTTCAATTATCGTTTTTCCTTTGCGAATACGAAAATATAAGTGAACAGATAAAGACATGGTTGTGAAATCTTGCATGGAAAGGGTGGCTGCAAGTGACCCATTTGTGGTTGACTGTCACATATGTGAGAAAAGAAATGAGATAAAGTGAATTATTAGGGACGACAAGAATATCAAGTTTTATAGTAAGCGCAAAAAAGAAGTTAGAACTATTTCAAAATAACTTCAGTCGGGTGTTGGTGGGTTTTTGTGGCATAGTTTATATGTCAGGTCAGCGAATCGACGTAAATGGACTGCTCTGAAGCTAATTCCACAGCAACTGACTTCGCATGCCATCTCGCTTAATTTTGGCAAAACCAACGACTACAAATACCCGGATAAAGACCTTCACTTCGTAAGGTCATCCGACCAAATCAAACAGTTCTTTGATGTCTTTGATCTAAATGGCACAGATACGGAGAAGTTTCATTTATTAAAAATAAATTCTTTTAACATTGACCAAGACTTCTTATGATCCACCAGCTGATCCGCAATATTGTTGAAAGCCACTTCCGTACATGTGATGTTTAGCATGTATGAAAATCAACTAACGAAGCAGTAATTTAATTACGTGGGCGCTTCCAGTCCGTCCTCGAAGATGAGACTGTTTTTGTGGAAAAAAAATAATTTATTCAAAAATATAAAGGCAATTTTTTTAAGTAACTGATTTTTCTTCTAAATATATTTGTTTCTCTTTATAACATATTTTCTTCTCAATTGCAGGGATCACGCATAAACACGCAGGATGCTCCAAAAAGAAATGCATCATATTTCACGGAAACTATAACATTTAGAGTACAATAACACCATTGCATAGAGCAGTTTTCATTGTACAAATCTCTATTTAGTACATAGCTATTGATTATGTATTTTTTGCCAAATGCCTGCATGCTGCGCTCGTAATCGATCTGCAACAGTGGTGTTGACGCGCTTTTTCACTTATCACTGTCATTTTCTCCTAACTGTGCTTATATTCACTGTTTGAATTATGTAAATGCTCTGTTAGTGTCGATGAAGGTTAATAGATGATCTTTATCCGCACTGAAAAATTTAATGGCATACATACACGTTATAAGCACTTTCAAATCAGACGTCATTTTCCAGATTGCCTCTCTACTCATATATTGACAAAAAGTAATGCGTTTAACATAAATTTTGATTTCCAAGGAAGCTTTTTTAATCATACTTATATTACACTCTTCTTACACATCCTATATCACAAACACTGAATCTCAACATGGCACTTTAGACATAATAAGATATATATGAAAAATTTTGGTTTTGCCTTTTTGGATTTTATATTTGCTTATAATTAGATGCAGAACAGCGGAATAGTTTTGGGTCTTACGTTATATGGACGCCCGAACTATATGTAATCAACATATTAGAT
Source organism: Acanthosepion pharaonis (assembly GCA_903632075.3). Lineage (NCBI taxonomy): Eukaryota > Metazoa > Mollusca > Cephalopoda > Sepiida > Sepiidae > Acanthosepion > Acanthosepion pharaonis. The sequence continues at coordinate 668,756 of CAHIKZ030004651.1, forward strand.
TATCATTTTGACTTGTGTATACCTTCGGATGAAAAATGTCTTTGATATTAAATTCAAAACAAAATATAGAGTGAAGCTCCTAAGTTGAGTGGATCCTCAATGTAACTTCCTTCCATTAGCGGGTACAGTCACGCTAAGTGAAAATGGGCTCCTCTTTCTTTTGCTCCTCACGAGACGGCCTATTATGACTGTATTGTATCAATATTGTAACACATTTTTCTTAACAGTGATTCGGCCAGACGAAAATAATCCCATTTAACACATAACTCGGGGAGGATCCTGAGTTGTATTCGATCTTGGCTCTCTGAGTTCTCATTACGAGCAACTGTATTTATATATATATATATATATATATATATATATATATATATATATATATATATAGGTAAGATGAGAACGAAAAAATGCAAACTTTTTTACAATGAAAAAGTGGTAGTATAAGGTTCGTGGGCTTTACTCAGATCAACCAATCTAATATGGCCTACGTTAAATTTCACCTAAGCGAAGAAGCAAAATTTAAGTAATTATTTTCCCTGGATGGGTCATGATTCGTAGATTGGCAGTAAATGGTAGCAAAGACGTTAAACAGAAGCGGATGTTAATGGATATGTATTTTACACATTAGACTATGTCATGTCCTAAGAAAAAATAAGGTAGAGTGATAATTAAAACAAATGCTAAAGTTTGTATGTTTTGTGAGTTTTCTAGATGAAAAACATTTTCTAGATGATAAATAAATAGCTTCTTTATGAAGCCAGTAAATAATTTAAACGTATAGAACTACTTGGTAAATTGATATGCAACTATTGAATAAAATTCTTTATATAAGATGTAAATAATAATAATAACCAATCAATGCAAAGTGTCAAAAATACTAAACAAATACTAAATACAACCATACAAAAGGAGGAGATTAATACAAAATTATATTAAATTCAAAATAATCTTACTAATAGAAAATAAGCCATATATGGTGCAACACAGTTCAACTAAAATCTAAGAAAAAGCATTGTCAAATTCCAAGTTTAACTGAATTGTAAAGTAAGAGGTAGACTGTGTTTACAATTTACCGTTAACTCGGATCTTTGGTTTCATAAAACATTCCTATCAAAGAACGTGATAAATTACAATTTTTCATGCAAACTCAGAAGGCAGGGTTCATATCAGGATCTACATGTCTTTTCCATTTAAAAAATTGTTTCCATTTCACCTTAGGAGCCTTATTCTCATCTTCAAAAGTCAAAAATATTTAGAAAGTGACGTATTTCTATTAGTAAAGAAAAATGCATGTTGATACCACCTAGTCTTGACAGAATCATTAGTACTACCAATACAGATCTTTTCAACGGTCAAATTCTCTGTTGAGCGGTAGTACAAAGATAAACAATTATTTGACAATGGGCATTGTTCAAAATTGCTACATTTCAACTGACCAGTATCATTAACAATATTTTCTTTGGAACTTGTATCATGACTCGGATTATTAAATGGGTTTGAAATTTAGACAATTATAAAATTTACACAATAATAAAATTTTAAAACAATTTTCACATACTATTTCATTTTCAAGTCTGTTTTCACTGCTTTTTGGACTATCATAAGTGGAACATCTCACTCAAGTGCCAAACGGCTTATGAATTTAGTTGGATCTTTTCTAATTGATCTTTTATCATAAGATGAAATGATGATCACTCTTTCTGCTGTGACCTACTGATCCATTTTTTTTCCTCTACTCTTTTTTAAACGTAATCACCGTTCACTTGATTGTTCTTGTGTGGACTTTGAAGATGGAAGCCAGAATATGAATGTTGGTAGACCTGAATTATATTTTTCCTCTCACCATTTCTCAGTTGGAAGGACAGTGTAGCTGACACAAAACGATTTTGATCTATTGTCTTTTTAGCTAAATAATTCAAAGGGTTTTTCTTTGATTCTTAAAGCAAATGATGTCAAGATGACTAAACGTCTTATCTGAAAACATGTAAAAAAGAATCTCAATTAGTTTAGTAGTTTAGATATAAAACATTTCGTGGGACTAACAATTATGCTGTTACACAAATTGTACAGTTTATATATATATATAAAAAGAAAAGAAGAAAGAGAGAAAGCGAGACTTTTACAACCATGAGACCATCACCTCTATATAGATTGATCTCCTGATAAGCAATAAGGTTTTATTTATCTACTTTTGTATTGATCCCTATTTTAAATTGAATGTTACGAATGTCGGAATTGGATTATATCCGTTCTCATTTCACATGGATCGTGTGACAATGGTATAGGGTAGAGTTTCCGACGGTTACCAGATCAGTAGGGTTTCGATCCCGGCATGAGGCAATCGTGTTTCTAGCCACACTGATGAAATGTGAAACAGCCAAACAGTCTCTCTGTGCATGCCAAAAATATATATATATATATATATATATATATATATATATATATATATATGTGTGTGTGTGTGTGTGTGTGTGTGTGGACTGAAGTCAACAGACGACAGTCTGATTCATACTAAAAGCAATCGTCAAGCTATTTTGATAACTTGTACTGAAGATTGTAGAACTGGTATTTACTCGGACATGTCCTGCTGATTGCGGATAAACATGAAACAAACTGTCGCCGGGGGGGTGTTGACTTCATTCTCCACACACACACACACACACACACACACACATATATATATATATATATATACAGGGTTGTTATACATAGAATAAAATTTGAATAACCACTAGAAAGAGAGAGAGACAGAAAGAGAGAGAGTTAGAGATAGATATATATTTTTATATATCAAGAACAATATGGTGGAAATTGTATGACAAAAGGAAAAAGTTTAATAGAGACTCGTTTCGTCCTTTAATAGTTCATGGGAAATATATATATATATATATATATATATATATATATATATATATATATATATATATATATATATATATATATATATATATATATATATATATATGACGATCCGACGATCCGTGAAAGCCAGGTAGGTTTGCTTGGCTCTTTAGGTTCATAGTTAGATCTGCTCTACTTAGTGTATTGAACACTTTACTTGGAGTTTTTTTCTTTGGCCTCTGAACTTGGATTCTGGACGACTGTTTTCGCCTCAATTACATGTTCTTAGTACTTTCTTTTTTTTCCCTTATTTTTCCGTGTGTATTGGTTTGTTCATTTACAAGCCAAACACCTAAGGTTTTTCCAGACGAGTTTTACTTATATGTATATTATTATTCTACATGTATATCAGGATTACCTAACCCAGACAAAGACACAGATAATTCACGGCCCCTGTGGCATTCTCAACCCTCAGTCATCGTTCATGGAGCACAATAAGTGCAACAACATGTTCCCCAGTTAATTTATCCAGGAGACACAATCGGGATATGTCGGTTACCCACTCTACAGGCACCGAAAAACAGAAGATTGTAGAAACATTACAAAGCTTAAAGTAAATGGTCAAGTAATGAAAGCTGATACCTGGTGAGTCTGCTGTCTTAAACATTCGATACTCATATGAATGTTGCATCATGCAACTCCATAAAGAGTATCGAGTATATATGTAAATACATCAATAAAGGCTCAGATATTGCTGGTGGGCAGGCAGGCGATTAAAATTACACAATATCAGTCGGGAAGATATATTTCCTCTAACCAAGCAATGTGGCGCATCCTAGGTTTCGAAATCAACGATCGGCATCTTGTATAGCGTGTATATTTCACAGAAGGTACCGGTGGAAACGTAGTTGAGAATACACCAGAAACCACTTTAACAGCTTTCTTCAAATTATGCAAAATAGACCTGTTTGCTCGAACACTGTTGTATGTTGACGTTCCCATCTACTACACCTGGGTACACAATAAATGGAGCAGGGGCAAGCAAGGAGCACAAGTTGAGGGCTGGGAAGAAAATGCTTCAGAAGTGCGACCATCTGGTGGTTGTATACAGTGCACCACAATTAACATGAGTGATTCTTTCTGTGTCTGAGCTGTACGCTTCAGAGAAGCCTATGCCACACATGGACTACTGGATTTCAACTGGGGCCAGACAATAGAGCAGGCAACAGTTTGCAGAGCTGCGCCAGCTATTTTCCATCATGTTGATGACATGTAGCTTTGCTGACTTTTATTTGATCTGGACACCCATATTTGAGCAGGCTGCAAACAATCTGGCAATTGAGTACATGCGGGAGGTCAGCTATGACACCGAGGAAATGACAGCGTATCTATAGTTGATGAAAAACATATAACGATGAAGGGTCAACTGGATGTTTATAACACGATCATTTCGAGCATTGACAGTGAAAGGGGTCTATTCTTCATCAGCCACCAGTTGGAACTGACAAGACATTTATCATCAAACTACATTTCTGACTAAACTACGCAAAATGGAGCATATTGCTCTACCACTCAATTGGAATAGCAGCAACCTTGCTAAGTAATGGCCACATAGCTCATTCGTGCTTCAAACTCACTTTGGACCTGTCCAAGAAAGAGAAAGCAACCTGCAACATAAGTCTTGGTTCTATAAATGGTAAATTTCCAGTGGCTCTCAAATAGACAAGAGCTGATGAGGTAAACGCTAGAAAAAAAGTCTTCCTATCTGTGGAGCAGTTTGAAAAAGCTGAGCCACTCAACTAACATGGGAGTACCGCTTAGTGGTGATATGGAAGCTGGTACTGTTTCTAAACAATTATTGGATTTTTGTAATAGCACTTTGGTTGGAGAACAGTATGGCCGGGTGAGTTTCCCTTTTGGAAATAAGGTAACTGATTTAAAAGAACTTTACGAGTGTTTCCAAACCTGAAGAATCAATTTACAGACCATAAATGGCTGAGAACATTTTAGCTCCAAATAATGTGGGAGTTGATGATTTGAACATCAAACTTCTGGAACAGTTGCCAGGTGAGCGTCGTAATTACAATTACATTGACGCTGTACGAAACGCCGATAAATCTGTGAATTACCCAGTTAAATCTTTGAATAGCCTAACGCAAGCAGGCCTCTCACGCATCAATTTGACACTCAGGATTGGAGAATCAGTGATGCTGCAGGAAACCTGCATCCACCAAAGCTTTGCAATGGCACATGACTTACAATTAAGAGAATGCTGACAAAAGTTTTGGCGGCGACAATTCTGACTGGCAAAGCAAGTGGTAACGTTCTACTTATTCCCTCGCATATGCCTTTCCAGTTAAAGCGGGTGCAGTTACCGGTGAAACTGTTTGGCATTAACAAAGCTGAAGGACACTTTTTGCATGTTTTATGCCTTAACATTGCAGAACCTGTTTTCTTCCATAGCCAACTTTATGTGGGATTTTCAAGATTCGGCCATCCCAATGACACGGAAAGATCAAAAATGTTATCAAGAAGCTCTGCAAACTTGGTAAGAAACACGCAATCAATAGGTGTTTATGATTTAACAGTACTGTTTGTCAGTATTGCAAATCTTTTGTGTCTGTTGTGAAACTATATGGCAATTTATTTGTAAATTTATCTTAACACTAACCTCTTAAGAGTTGTGAAAGTAGAAAATCCTTTTTCAGGGCTACTTTGCATTGTTACTTTCGGATAACCAATTTGTCTGATATTACCTAAGTCTCTAACTACCAAAAATCCTAGGGGCAGCTGTTGCTTATTCTCTGTGAACAAACAAAAGCCCTTTTACTTTGCTGTTTACTTTGAATTATTATTTTCGGATAACCGAAGAAAGGCTATGAAAAGGCGACCTGGAGATAAGATCCGCTTTTCCGGGAATTACAAGGTACGTCAGCTAATTATTAATAAAATTGGTTTTGTAGGACTACTCTAATGGGAGTAAACATGTCAAAACGAATTCTTTCAGGCTAATTATTCAAACAAAGTTTTCATTTTCATAAATAATTTATAATCATAACACTTAATATATATATATATATATATATATATATATATATATATATATATATATATATATATATAGAGAGAGATATAATTCTATTTATTTTTATTGAGAATGTTATGTTTTGAACTTTGTTATTGGGCTAAAATCTTTTTAGATAAAATTGACTATGCCGATTCTGAATTGTAACCCAGTATGTCTGAAACACACCAGTTCAGGAATAGTTTATATCAATTACACTGGCCAGCAAAAAAAAACAAAAATCAATTTCTCTTCTACCCAGAATACTGATCGCTATACTAGACTAAATCGACTATGTACATGATGCAGAAGTACGTAGAATTATGCGCATAACATATTTTTGTTCAAGTAAATAATATATTAATAGTTTCACTTGAGATGGCGACTTGGAATTCATTCGTATTAGTTGTACTGAACTTATCTGGATGTATATCTCAAAATATTAACTAATTTTAATTATCGACGTATATTCAGCCACAACGTATCCGATATAGTTCTTCATCATCTGTTTGGTTAGCAAATATTAACTTGTTTTTTTCTTTTTATTTTGCTGTGGTTGTTGCCTTATAGAATCTGTGATTCCTACCTAAAAGACGTGGAAGTCAATTTAAGATGAGGTTTCATAAGACGCAATCGCTTGGAATAAAATTTTGGAAACACTCGATTTCTTCTCAGATAAATACTCTCAACTTATTTCTTCAGTGTCTGTTGTCTAACATTTGTAGTCCTACGTCTTACTTCAACAGAAATTTTAACCATGATTTTAGTTTAAAAACGCAAGCTCTTGTTGAACTGCAAGGACTTGTCAAAATACCTTACACTCATGTCAGTAAGATGACATAATTCCTAATTTAAAAAATGACATATCATGCTATCTCAGAACTTTCCCTCGCCCAATAGTTTTGCCTGGCCTTTTCCAGCTTCAGATTCTTCATGGAAACGCCGATATTTTTATTGAAGCAAAATTTGAGTCATTCGTATATTAATATGTGAAATTGATTATAAGACGACTTGCAAATTTAGACATTGACACATATTCATCATTTTGAGAATTCAGTTTATGTCGTAAATAACAAAAATTCCTTTAATTTATTATGAAAATATAATATTGATCTTAAAAGTAATCAATGCTTACAAATAACTCCCAAAACATTTTATAAATATAAATAAACAAAATTTGTTCGAAATTCATGAATATTATTATTACATTATTCAGTTATTTAAAATATTTATCAAATCAATATTAATGAAATTATCCATTATACACGCGTAGCAGGAAGAGTTAAAATAGTTATAAATGAATTTATAAAAGAATGTATTTTAATTACCTCTTATAATGATTGTAGAATTGGTCTTAAATAAAAAAAATTACTGAAGCAGCAAAAATGTTGAAAATAATACCAGATGCATTAAGATATTGATAATATTTACTCCACGGAAAGCCAACAGAGCATTTCCCTCTTAATGTGCTCTGTCCGTTCATAACTCTCCATAGCGTCTTGTAGCTCTAAGCAACGTTTGATTTCTTAACATGTCCCAGTCCTCATCTGTGTGTAGAACCTGCCCGAATGTTCTATAGTTCCGAACAAGTTCGTCTATACTTTTAGCCATTATCAAGAATGATTTTATTTTTTCAGTTTAATTGAGTGTGTGCGTTGTCTATGTTTTTAATGTTTTCCAGATTTTTTATTTTCCGAACATGATTAGAACATTGTGGCTTAGTTCATAGTTAATATTGTTAAGTATTGGCTTTTCCTTGTTTATTACTAGGGCTTCCATTATTTTTAATCATTTTACAGGTGTATGAGGTTATTTTGTTTGTGTTCTCTACTAACATGTTTCGAATGGAGTGTGTGATTTGTGTGTATGCTTAAATGAGTTCTAATAGGGATCTGCTCAGATAGGGGTGACTTAAGGCGTCTGGATAGACATGTAGTTGTGTGACCGATGTAATTATTTATGAGTTCGGTTTGATCAGGAACACAGTTCCATAAGGGGCATTTGAAATGTTTTGATGCCCTTCAAGGAACACAAGAAAAAATAAATAAAAAGCTTAACCGTAGTACCCTGTCTGTCGTTTTTAATGAAACATGCATATATATATATATATATATATATATATATATATATATATATATATATATATATATATATATATATATTTGTGTGTGTGTAATGCTTAAAATATATTTAAAGGAGTCTATCTTTAAACTATATTTATATATATATATTGATTAAAGAAGCCTACTTTTAAACAATATTCACTCACACACACATATTGCCTATATTTTTTCATTAAAACATGCATCATTGAATAATTTAGACCAGTTTTGTCTACCTATTCTTAATAGGATCCTCTCATATTTACTGAGAATTTTCTTTGTATCCTTATTAAAGGAAGAATGAAAGTTACCATGTAGATGTATATACATTTTATTCTCGAGTACTTTTGACATTAACACAATGCCATCTTTGTTTTCTTGTTTTTACTGAGACAAAATTGCTGCGTTCAGCTGAAAATTATCTTTTTACTTGTTAAATGAAAAACGCTAATCTTATATACTGTACATGTTTTTAATTTTATGATGTAAACATACACGTGCAGTGACGTCAAGTGAGGTAACTAAGTTATTAGGATGTCCAACTATATTTAAAAACAACATTTTACAGCTATTAGTTGTAACCTAAATATTTTAAACTACAGAATGTAAACATTTTAAAAAATTGTGCAGCATTCATAATTAATTTTGTTAAGAGATGGTTTCAAGTTTTTTTTTTTTATATAAATATCTTCAAGAATTTTTAGTTTATGTTTATTATTTTCATTGAAAAGTATAGATCTATTTTCGACCAGAATTTTTCTAAATTGCATATGATTAAATTGCATTGAATTTTATATATGCAATTTAACCATTCGTGATGACTCCTCTCCACTAATTAACGTGTTAGAGCAAAACCAACATTATCTATAAATGTAAATGACCCTTGGGAGATTTTTAGAAAAAATAGTATATGTGTTGGTCACACAACAACTACGCTGTCTAGAAACTACATCAATATATATATATATATATATATAATATATATCATATATATATATATATATATATATATATATATATATATATATATATTAATGACATTTGTTATTTAAGTCGAGTGATTACCACTATGATATTCTCAGCACAATATTTCTACGCTTTCGTTGAACGTGTATTCTAAATGACAAATCATGTTAAGCATGCTGGTGGTGAAAAAGGGCATTTACAAAATACTCGACCACCAACGAAAATATCACCTTTCAGGTCTTTTATTTAAAAGAAAATGAAGATATGTATGCATTTAAAAAAAATGAAAATACATAACCATTTTATTGAGTTGGGCCCAAATTATATATATATATATATATATATATATATATATATATATATATATATATATATATATAATGAAATGTGATTAAAAACCTTGATAACTTCTGTGTACATAGAACAAATCTAAGTGAGATATCTAAACAATTGCCTTTGTAATATATATATTTTTTTCAAATTCCAAAGAGACTTTTATGGAAACCCTGTATGAAAGTATATATATATATATATATATATATATATATATATATATATATATATATATATATATATATATAAAGAGATGATGTTAAGTCTGATGATTGACAGCCATCCTGCTGCGTTGTTTATTTTGGTGAACAACATTTCTCGCTAGAAACGCACTCTACACTTATTCTGGGCATTGTCTTACCATAAATAAAACAAATCTTAAAAAATATTTATGATTGTGATAGACTGCTACTGCCTTTGACGTATGTTCCGCTTCGAGAACTCAAGACCCAGCCTACCCCATTCATATGATTTGATAATTGTTGTGAATGCTTAGACAGAACCATTCATAATATATGGAAGGAATGAATACCGTGAATTTGTTCCCATCGTGTGGTATGTGGTCCATAAAGAGCTCTCTTCAGATTTTCCCTTTTCTAGACAGAATGAGTCCAGTATACCTTGTAATTGCCAAAGCGTATTTATCCGGAAATGAAAGTAACAAAAGATACTGGAATTCGAACGCAGCTCTCCGATATTTATCAATACGCCACCTACACGCACACAAACACACCAACACACACATACGCGCTTGCGCACATATATATATATATATGTGTATGTATGTATGTATATATGTTTGTATGTATGTAAGTGGGGGTGTATGTGTGTATACAAAGAGAAAGAAGCGAAGAAAGTGAGAGACTGAGAAAGACGGAGAGAGAGAGATTTAGAGAGAGACGAAGAAAGAGAGTGAGAGTAATAATGTGCTTTTCATATGCATATACAGTTACCATCTTCAAAAATATAGACGTAATATACCTGAAATATAAGAACAATTAAAAGTTAATTCTGTTCATCTTTTATGTACATAAATCCAGATATATTGCTGAAACGTTCATAATATTGTAGAAAAATTTTCGCTATTCTTTCTGTATAATTTTTTTGATCTCCTCTGAGAGTACAATGTCATAGTAACGTGCATTGATTAAAAACAGCCAATCTGTTATTGCTGTATTCACAGCATTATCAGATTGGTGTGCCGGTCGATAATCAAGGTCAGGCTACAAACAAATCATTGCCAATAACTTGTACAATTCGTACAGAACCCGGTGTTTTCGACAAATGATATGCTATGTTTTCTTCAGTTATTTTCCGCCTCCATTACTTTTTAATCTACACTTACGTATCTGAAACATAAATTACTAATATGTTTCACGACATATTAAACACTAAAATGGGCCATGCCAAACTGTAGTCAAATAATAAAAATACAAACAAAAGCGCCAACTATTAGACCCGACAGTAAATTTGTTGGTTTTGCCTTACCCAAAGCAGGAATGAATGTTTATGGAATGAACATTTGTAGCCTAATTGTCGAAACAAAAAAATAGACGGCGATTTAAAACATTTGACTGTGGAATGACAGTTGATTATAAGACAATAGAGTATTCTGCCTGAAATAGTAACTGCTTTTGATTTTTCTCATGCAAAATTTTCAAAAATCTTTTTTAGAAATATGTAAACAAAAAACAATACGTTAAAACAAATGGTGGTCACATATGATGCAAAAATGAAAATCACGGTGTTTGTCTAGTTTGGTGACGACCTAAAGAAAGAAAATATTGCATCAAATCACATAGTATTTCAAACCCGGTGTCAATCAACCCGTTAGTCAATGCATATTTCAGGGATCACGAATTCCGTTATTTATTTAGCCATCGTCCAGAATCTGTAACACTACTGACTCAGGTGCCGCAATTACTATGCTAGGCCTAGATTATAGTACATTGCTATTTGACCAGAGAAGACTGGTACTGTGATAACTGGTTAATCGAATCATGTTTCCAGTGACACTGGACTCTAGATTGACATTTTACATCTCCCTATGCTTTCAATAGATTCTTGTGGTGATATTTCGATTTAGTCAGCTAACTCAGCCTCAACCACTGTGAATGAATGCAATGAAATTTCTGCCAGATAAACTCAACAGAACTAAACCCTATTAAGCGCAAATCGTCATGTTACTAACTTCACTAAATTATCCGCAACAAAAAGAGAACTTTATGACAAAGTTCTTGTATAAATATCAGATGATTTCGTCCGCATCCTTGTATGTTGGATGTGTTTTCCTGCTGCTGATTCGACTAATACGGAAACATTTCTGCAAGTAAGACACCCGAAATGATCTTTGTTCATAGAGATAGGAAAGATTCTGCTTGTGGCGCTTTCGCCGTCATCCCACTGTGACAACATTTTTCTGTGGGTTGAACATCGTCCATGCAGACACGTAGTCCATCACCAACTAGCATTTTTGATTGGCTAAATAAGATATTACTTGTGTTCAGAATGGCATTGGTGTGCTCCCTGTATCGCTTGTACTAACCACCGACTGCTCTTTCGCCTGACAACAATTTACTGTTAAAAGCACGCAGCTGGTCTCGTGCGTGGGGATAATGTGAACTCAATGTAGCCGCCAATTGAAAGCATGGCTTCAATGGTCACTGATTATGAACGCTTACGAATTTCAATATATGGATTTCACGCGATAACTAGCACCTTGTGAACTTAATGAGGCGTAACTTTGCCGAGGTTATTCAGGTAAAACGGAAATGTTAATATTATAATATAGTTGTTTCTGTTGACAATTAAGTTTATTAAATTGATACAATATTTTTCTACGAAGCTTTCGCATAATTTTAAATAAATTTTAAACGTAATTTTGAAGTTTATCAGCTTTTTACTTCTATTGCGTACGTATCATTTAAGGAATCTTTGTTGGAAACAATAGACTTCTTCCACATTCCAGTAAAAATTGTGACGAGATATAAATCACGCTGGACATTGTTTATACGACATGTCTCATCATTTGAATAATTCATTGAAAAGCTGCACAAGCGATTAACGGAGCTCATTGTAAAGAGGTCATACCCAAAATTATTTGGAAAATTTAAATAAAGATTAATTTCCAAAACGACACTTAAACCGTCCTGGGTATGACGCTAAACTACATCCGGCATCAAGGTCTGTTTGGGAGGGTTTGAGGAGCGTGAAACTAGCTCTTAATGGCAGTTATTCCCAGGTGCACCCTAACTCTGTGTGGTAGCAACTTTTAAGGCCTCAGCTATGGACAAATAGTTAACCAACAAACTGGGGTTAAAACAGTCAAAACACTATGAAATTAAAAAATAGATTTTTTATAGTAAAAATATCGGCAATACATATTTGAAGCAAAATATTACTAGCAATACATTTTTGAAGAAAAAATATTATCATCATTAGATAAAAAATAAAATGAATAAATAAATAAAAATATTACCAGAAATACATTTAAAAAAAAAAATTTGGAAGAAAAACAAAAATCTGTCTATATTTCTGAAATGAGGTATTATGTACATTATTTACATTATTCGGACTATTGTCCTCATCTTTGTCGCCATATTTATCACAACGTTTCGGCCGTTGTACGCTCCGGCCTTCTTCAGGTGGTTGGAATTTCGAACTTAACCCTTTATTTCGCTCAATGGGGTAGACTGTTCTAGTTCCTAGTGACATGTTTGATTGATGTCAGTTATCAGTTATCTAACCAACGCCTTTATCCACAGTGGATAAAAGCGTTCCAGTGACAGGAACCAAATAGTGTGAGAACTTTCAGAGGGAAATTAGCAGGAGATAGTCCGAATAATGTAAATAATGTAAAAGCAAAAATATTGCCAGAAATATATTTTTGAATAAAGTAAAATCTTACCAGCAATAAATTTTTACTCTCAACAAAAACCGTCTTTACAAAAATAAGTCAGAGAAACCTGATCTACAATTCTATTCATACAAATTTATCCTAAAAATCTTGTCAGTATTAAATAACAATTGAGGTGATGATATGCCGTCAAACAAACCAAACAAAAACGACACTTAAAATGAACTGCAAAAAATCACAAATATAGTCAAATATGACACGTCTTTTTCAAGTCAGATTGTACAAACAAATTAATTCCACAAAATATACAGAATGAAAACGTTGATCAGCTTATATTCCTTGAGCAGTACGAAAATTTTGGATAGATAATCTGTGACGATGAATGCTGATTCTCAATTTGAAAGAAAATAACTTACAACATATAGATCACTAGATTTCATTTCTTTCAAATGTTGAGTTTACGATAAACATTTTATTATTAAACAGAAAAATTAGAACTAATTCCTCAGTGCACATTAATTTTTATCATTATGCTCTACTTAAGAAAATAAATAAAAATTATCGGTTTTTGTGAGACATGTCACAAATCTAAAATTGTTGTTACTTCCCTACTAGTGTCATTCTATATTTGGCCAAAGAAAAGCTAAACATTCGATTTGTGGATTTCAAAGTAGACACCCCAACTTAGAAATCTGATACAAGCCAGTTTACCTATATCCCATTTAAAGTCTTAAGAAGCTTATTAAGACTTTAATAATTTATAATTTATATTTTCTTTGTCTGTATTTCTGAAAATTGTAACAATTTAGATTATTCGAACAGTTGTTCTCATATTTATTGCCTTATTCACACATTTATTAGCTCGAGAATTGCGTCATTTATCCATCGCCTCCAAGGTGGTATACGGTCTGAGGATTAGGTTCTCTTCCATTCGGTTTTTCGTCCGTTCAAATGCGTGGCGTGAATTTACACTTGAAGGGCTTAAAGCTTTGAGACAAGTGTGACATGTGTGACTATAGTGATAAAAACGAGAACAGTCCAAATTACATAAATATTTATATTTCATTATTATAATTTTATAATGTATTATTTTGTGATAAATCTTTTAACTCAGCCAAATTGTTTTTACAAAAAGTATAAATATATTTCTTCTTTTAGAAGATGACAAAATACAGCGGAGTCAAGAAAATCTTTTATTTTGGCATTTGGTGAAAGAAATGCTCGCGTGCAATGAATGCAATGATCGGTTCAGAAATTAATCTCGAATGATAAGAATATCAAAAAGAACATTGGAATTCACCCATAATATCCTGCAACAAAAGAAAATTGAAAGAAATTTTGTAATTATTGAACAATTTACGTTCTTTCAGGAAACTTTAAAAAAAATTATCTCTAGATCTTGATATATATCTGCTTGATGAAAGATGAATTATTGATAAAAATATTGATGATCAGAAACCCTTTTCTTTTGAAATTGTGTTTATCACTGGAAATAATAATGTCTTATTACTGAAAATTGTAATTTGAAGTTATGAAAAATGATTTACGATTATTCTGAATGAATGCGTTTCTTCGTCTTTAATGTAGCTTTTTTCCCGATTACTTATCAATATGGAAACTGGCATGAATAACCAAAGAAATCAAAGAGAAAGGGAATAGGATGCCTGCATTGAATCTATTGTCAATAAGGATAATTCGCAAGTTAATCTGTTGATGAATTCAGTTCTCGCTAGGAGCCGTAATCATGTGGAATTGCTGCAGACTACGCATTGGTTAATATACAAGTGCCTGTTTAAAATTGCTTGGCCCAACTCACTTAGCAAAATTATTCGAGGAATCCGACGTATTGTGAGGACGTTGATTAGAGTCTCGTTTAACAACATCTCACATGTAATAGTCAAGTCGAATTAGGCCTGGCGATTTAGGTGGTCACATGTTTGGTGTGATGTGGTCACGTACATTGGCCATCATCCAATTTTGGGTCACCACTGTATTGTAAACAGGTACAGAGTCCTATTGAAATATATACGGCCTTCCATAGCACAGTGTATATTTAGGGCTTTTAAACTGTTTCTAGCACCTCAATGTGACCGGCGACATTTAAACGAAGACCCTCTTGAAAGAAGTGGAGGGCATGAGTTGCTCTTCAATATTCACCACTATTAGAACCTTCACAGAAGGGGGAAACTTCGTGTACTTAACCTTGAGAACATGATCACATAACGAACTGTCATTTTTCCAGCTCACGTTTTGTTCCTGACCGAAAGTCTTTGTCTGAAAAAAAATCCCCAAAAAAACAAAACATAGACCATATTAGGTTCTTCTGTATGTTTAAATTGTATCGTAATCTTTTCTCTTTCTCTCTCTCTCTCTCTCTCTCTCTCTCTCTCTCTGTCTCGTTCTGTGTACAACTACTGTTCGTTTTTGTCCTCGTGTTTTGTCCTCTTTCTCAATTACTGTTTGCAGCTAATGTTGCACGACATTGCTGATTATGGACACGGACAAGTAAAGATTATTGGCAATGGCCCTCATTTCGGTATTCGAATTGATATGGTTTTTCAATTTCCATAAGCATTGTGGGGCCCTGATACAAAATGAATGCTGTAATACATTTTGCGCTTCGATACAGGCAGCACATCCGCGCTGAAGGCTTCCACCTCTTTCCGAACGTTGTGTTCAAACGACTTCCTGTCTTCCAGAGCACGTGAAATCTCAACACCGTTGGGCTTTCCATGTATCGCAACGATTACACATTAAATGCGTGAATATGGCAATAAATATGTTAACAACAGTTCGAATAATGTAAATAGTGTAAACAGTTACAGATCTCAGAAATATAGACAAATATAAATTATGAATTATTAACGGTTTTAATAAGCTTTTTAAAAATTAAAATTAAATGGAATTTGGGTGAACTGGCTTGTGTCAGCCTTCTAAGTCGGGGTTGTCTATCCACTTTGAAATTCACTAATCGAAGTTTTAACTTTTTGGGAACCAAATATACAATGACACAATTTTAGATATGTGGCATGTCACACAAAACCGGTAGTTTTATTTATTTTCTTAAGTCAAGATGGAAGCTGAAAGTTAAAGTGCACTGAAGAATTAATTTTTATTTTCTTTTTTGTTACATACGTTAGCTGATAGTTCGCCTTTGATGCTCTGAAAAGATGAATTATTTGAATTATCACATAACTGCAGACACACAATCAAAATCACATGTCCTGAAACACGTTAAGCATAAGACATGACAAAATCAAATGAAGCGAGGATGTAAATGTGAAGATCGATATCAGTGTCTGCAGGACTTCTAAAGAATCAGTGTGAACACCGGTTAGGCTGTTCATAGCACGGGGATGTAGATTATCAAATTTGCGTGTCAAGTATGATAGTAAATGCAGACAAATAGAAAATTATATTTATGAAATTATGGTATATATGACTCGATCTACGGTATAACGTGTGAACCAGACATACATTTTTGAATGTTTACCACTCACCATGGACATTGTAGTGTTAATAACGCGTACCTAATGTTCGTGACCATAGGTGCCCGCTAGATTTGCTTGTGGTAGCTCAAATGTTATCCACATATAATTCAAGAGTAACCTGACGCACACCCAGAAGGTGGCCCTGTTAACACTATGAAAGCAGACACAGAATCTCATCTGGGGCTGAAATGTCTGTAACTGGACACTGTAAAACTGGTAATGTGTGGCTTGGTCCAATGAGTTATTGTTCCATATGCTTGTTTCTGAAGAGCTACCTTCCACTACTTCGTGATCCTTCTACCAAAAAAGAGATTTTTCTCAGCAGGATATTGAGTGTAATCAGACCACGGTTACCCAGAAGTGATTTTTACATCATTCATGAAATGAACGACAAATAGTGAAGTCACCATATTCGCTCGCTATGAGCCCAATCGAATATTTATGGGATTTGGTGAAGAGACTTATTCACACGCAAGATTCTCCTCATATAAATATCACAAATGTATGGATTGCTATCGAAATGGCAAGAATCAAAATTTCTTTATATATTCTGATCAATTGTGAAATCAAAGCTACTTTCTTTCTGCTTTTTGACGATTTGAGTGTATCCAACAAGCAAAATACGCATCATCATTTTCATACATCAAGCAGGATTATTTCTCTCCCGATGATGTCCATGCTGACCAAAACTAGTTCAGGAACCTAATTCAAATAATAAGACAAAAATATTAATGTACAACACGGATTATCTGAAATGTTAATTTTTTAACATTTTTTATTGTTCAAGACATATATATATATATATATATATATATATATATATATATATATATATATATATGTGTGTGTGTGTGTGTGTGTGTGTGTGTGTGTGTGTGCGTGTGTGTGTGTAAACATTACAAATATATTATATCTGTAAAAGGAAAATATGAATAAAATCCAAAAGGAAGACGCATTTAGACGGTGCATGGCCGTATTATGTTATCCGAACGCACAACGAGTTTTCTGAAAAAGACATGGCTTATTGTTTTGATGTTTAAAATTAATGAAGGAAGATGTGCCAATAATGGTCTTTTGACGTTTTCCTCATTGCAAAGATTCATTTTTTTCTATAGAAGTGTATTCAAATCATGATGAAACTCTGAAAGTAAATTCATTCGCAATTGGTGAATTGGATTAGTCAGACGGATATATTAGCATTACAAATAATTTACATGACAATTACCTATTTTAATTAGTTTCTTTATTAGAATCTTTCATTTCCTTTGCTAATGCGCTGAGCTTTTACACACTAAAAAAATAATACTTTCATTTTCAATTAGCCTTCCTTGTCTTATTTTATCGGGGCTTATTAAATGAACGATTGTCTATGTTTGGTACTAAAAAAAATATATATATATATATATATATATATATATATATATATATATATATATATATATATACCAGTTTGTTTGTTCGCTCTGATGATATGTTCAGTATGTTACAAATATCGATCGGTTTATAGAGTATAAAATC
Organism: Acanthosepion pharaonis; assembly: GCA_903632075.3. Classification (NCBI taxonomy): domain Eukaryota; kingdom Metazoa; phylum Mollusca; class Cephalopoda; order Sepiida; family Sepiidae; genus Acanthosepion; species Acanthosepion pharaonis. Next base: position 686,924 of record CAHIKZ030004651.1, read on the forward strand.
CCAATGGACTTTTTTTGTTATTGCCAACCATTGTTATAAAAGATATATAAGTTTTTCTAACCTCTTTTTGTTATTCTTACTCCCAGGCTTAGTTATCATCTGTATCATAATATAAACGCGTGCTTCTTGACGAGGCAGCCAGTGAGGGCTTAATTGGTGGAAGAATATTAGGAAAAAAATAAAAAAAACAGTTTGCTGTTCACACAATATATTGCAGCTTTGGCTTTATTCGGACGTAGATCAGGTGAGAAAACCAAGAAAATTGGTCGAACAAACGAAAAACTCTTATATTAAATGGTCTGACCACCTCTGATTGCATATAAAACATCAAAGAAAAATGTTTGCGTGAATGTTTGGCGCAAATATTTAATGTTTGCAATTATCTATGCGTTTCCTGGTCAATTACATATCAGTACCTTGCAGCGTGTTGCTGGTCACGCCATTCCACGATGTTCTATGTCCTTTTTCTTCTGGCAATGTCATTTTACCGAATATTAGAAACAGGTTCCCTGAATACGCTAGCCATTACCCTTTCTTTAACAATCATTAACCAAGAATAGAACCATGGTTAATGGAATTCATATTTCCAAAAAGAAGTGAGAAATATTTAAGAATATGAATATAAATTTTCCTGTCAGTATTATTGTCAAGAAAGCTAATGGTCTGCGCCTTAGTACTTTTGGAAAAAAAATACCAAGAACGGCTTCCAACGATTATTGTCTCAGCTTCTCCTGCCAATGTAATCGTATTTTTTCGAGTCATTTATTTTTCCCTCTGCATTTCCCTTGGAAAAGCATCATTTAGTACCTCTAAACTTATTTACATATTCCCAAGAACCAAATCCAGCCTTACTGTCTGAAAGGGTGGTAGGTTTACTTTTCAATATACCATTCTATATTATGTTCTATTTTCTGTAAGAAAATCTATTTTTAGCATATATTTAACATATTCAAAGGTACGTAGGTAGTAAAATAGCATTGCATTTATTTAAACGTAGCTTTTATTTATATTCCTTTTGCCTTTTCCTTAGAGCGAATTTTGCAATGGTCATTTTTCACACAAAGGTGAAATATGTTATTTTTACTTTGTTTTTATCGGTTCTCAAGAATATATCTGTACAGTACTGATATCCAGTTTCCCTTTTCATATGTACAATTTTTTTATCATTTGCTTCTGTGAGAGTTTGTCATTTAAATTCGCCGTGGAATATTTCCTTTTCTTATTTTCTTTTCGTATTCCGATCATCATCGTTCATCAACGTTCTTTCGTCTGTATTTCTTATATTATTCGCTTTATTATTTATTCACTGAATGTTCACATGTGTAGTAACTGGTAGATTCAAATGGTCTCAATGCTTTAGAAATTTTACAGTAGTTTTTTTCAGTTCAGTCGTAGACTGGATGGTTTCATTCCATTGCTTCCATTTTTTGTTAGCTCGTCGAGACTGTTACATATTGAAAAAAAGAGAAGCACCCTCACGAAATACCGCTAGATTACAAATATGCGAAGCACATTGTACTCATTACGATATCCTGTTTAATATGGATATACAAGGTACATGCATCACAGCCAAATAAGTTATTATTATTAATATTATTTTCTTTGATTTCTGGCGTTTACTCATTTCTTTCCGGGTCCCCCCAGGGACCTAAGGTTAGAAATGGCATCATGACACTTTCAACTGACAAAACAAAAATACATGGATAAAGCACTTCGTAAAGTGTGGGCTGTACTTGTCAGAACAATTTTTTGTATCTCCTTGAGGCATGGACTTCCAGGAATCCCTTCAATAAGTCTAGTGCAATCTTTTCCAACCAGTCCTAGGGATCCAACTACAACGGGATTGTTGATGTTCCCATATGCCACATTTTCGATATTTCTATTTCAACGTCCTTGTATTTTGATAGCTTTTTGAATATCTTCAAAGATACATTGCAGTCAGCAGGGACTGCCATATTAATAAGGAGGCATCGTTTTTGTTTGTGGTCTTTAATAACAATATCTGGGTGGTTGGCTTTGATTGTTCTGTCAGTGTGTATTGTGTAATCCCATAGATTTGTAACAGGTCCTATCTCCGTAACCGGGTCTGGGTGGTGTTCATACCAGTTTCTTTCAGTTTCCTTCCCGTAGAAGTTGCAGATTTTCCAGTGCAGATATTATCTCACTCTGTCATGACGGGTTTTATATTCAGTGGGTGCCAATATCTTGCAACTTGATACAAGATGATCAATCGTTTCTGGATATTTATCACAGAATCTGCATTTTGGGCTGACACAATATTTTAGTATATGTGCTTGATAATTCCTAGTTAGCAAGCATTGGTCCTGTGCAGCAAGGATAAAACCTTCAGTTTCAGCTTTCAACCCTGCACTACGTAGTCACTGAAGGGTACGGGTTTTGTCTACGTCAGCTTGTTTGATACGGGCAGAGTATTGTCCATGAAGCGGTTTATCTTGCCATCGCTTCTGTATCTGGTCGCTTGCATTCGTCTTCTGCTGTCTTTTTTTTAAGTATTTTGCATTTTCAGCCGGTGTATTGTGCTGTAGTTGCATCTCTACGCCCATTTGAAACTCCATTTTGAATTTGTTGGCTTCTTTTATTACGAAGTAAAGACGCTTACTACTTTCATGTTCCTTGACGCATACCATCATCCAGTCTTCTGTAGTTTCCAAGTATCTTTGGAGGCCAATTGGTGTAGTTTTGTAGGACAGTTCTAGTTGAACTAATCCTCTGCCTCCTTCGGATCTGGGCACATACAGACGATCGACATCAGCTTTGGGATGATGCATGCGATAGCAAATGAGAAGCTTTTTCTCGTTTTGGTGTCCATTCGCTTAATTTCAGCTATGATCCAGTTATGGACATTAAGGCTGTATTGCACCACAGGGATAGCCAATGTGTTTATGGCTGATATTCTGTTTTTTTTTAGTTTAGCTCAGTATTTAGTACCAGACGTACACGCCTCTAGTACTCTTTTCTTATTTTTTCCTTGATTTGGGGGTGTTGTATGCAATCTCCTTCGCTAATTCCTAGGTACTTATAAGCTTCACCATGCTCCAGTTCCCTAATCTTTGTGACAAAATCTAAATCTATTAAGGGTGTTTCTGTAATTCTACCTTTCTTGAATGTTACTTTTGCACATTTATCTAATCCGAAGTTTATACCTATGTCGTCACTGAAGTATTTTACAATATTGTGGAGGCCTTTCAACTCATTGTCGTCTTTGGCAAAGAGTTTGTAACCATAGCTAATGTTGTTCAGTTCATGTATAAGACGGATTAAGCATAAACAAAACAGAAGGGGTGACAGAGAGTCTCCTTGAAAGATTCCCCGTCGGATATTCAGACGGTTGGATATGGCAGTGCCCTCCGTGTGACTAAGGTATAGTTTGGTGTTCCACATCCCCATGCTGTTCTTAAGGAAATTTAATACCACAGGGGAGTCTTTGTATATTTCCAAAGTCTTAAGGATTATTATTATTATTATTATTATTATTATTAAGTGAGAGGGCAGTACAGTAAAATAAGTGACGAATGGATAGAATTATACAAAGCTTAATATAAACATCCTAGTTCACCCAGTCTGTTGAGACTATACCAGTCACATATCTCACAGCCAGATTTGTGTTATTTAGCGATAAAAAATTTATTTGATAAAATCATCGCATAACCTTGAGGTGGATCATAATTAGAAATACGTCCAGGTCGGTTAACCATGTCTAATCAGTCTCAGAATGTGGGTGTTACCATCTAGCTAGATATGACAGCGAGTCATATTCTGTAACAGGTTCGACGTTGCTTAACTTCGGGGATCGTACGTAATCGGTATTTCAACACAATATGACTGCATGCCATGAACCGATGATAGATAGATAGATATTGTATATGGTGACAGTCTTGATAAAAGCAGCGCTTAGCCTTGCAGATAGAGCCCACTAAGTAATGCATTCCTAAGTTATCTTGGCTTCCTTAAACTTCAAACCTAAAGAAAAACAATCCCACCAACATAACAACTGTTCATCATCCATCCCCTTCGCTGCCGCTCATAAAAGTGCGCCAACCCATAGGGGTCATTTGCCATGTGGTTAAGGTCTGGAAAAGTACAAATAAATATATTGGACCAAACGGATTATTTACAGTAGCCCATCTTAATTCACCGCAAAACAAGTAAGATTGGAAGTCATGAGAACTGTGCCTGCTGACTTTTATTAGTAGTAGTAATATTCACTGAGATTTCCTATCAGTAGAGACAGGTGGCTTTAACTGTAGATCGAGATCAAGTTTCCTTTCTAGAGGACTCTTCTCCATAATCTATCTGACTTAAGGATATTGAGATCTTGACGACTCATTTGCTCATGTAAGCCTTTCCTGGGAGCCGACTATAATCAGCAAAGCAATACTTCGTTTTCCATAGATTTTCTTTTTTACTTCTGCGATAAGATCAAGATATTCATCTAGCTCTTCGCTTCCCTTGCATTCAAAACTGTGAACCGCCTAAACAGCTAAGTTTATTATCTTTTGTTGAATAACTTTTGTGTCTTTTAATTGAGAGGCTTCTTTCGTTTTGTTTACTACAACCAGTTTCTGTCTTCTGAGTTGCAATCAGTTATCTGTTTGAATTCCACTGTCACATATGATTATGCGTTTTAATCTCCTAATAGAATCTGTTCTCTACATATACTAAACGACAATATGTTCAAAATGCAGCAGTTTGTATTCTCTTTGGATTGCTGCATGTACCGACTAAGGAAAGTTTTGTTTTCTCCTTGTTTTCCATATACTTGTCTTAATATATGTTTTATATCATTTTAATGAGTTTTCTCTTCTTAACACAATTCATGTTTCCTGATTCTCAGAAAACTAATTAAACGATTCAAGAAAATATGTTCATTATGTTTATGCAGTATACTTAAATTAATATTGCAAACTATATAAGACTAAATGTCATACTTAGCATGTTGTATAAGTTCTCTGAATTTGACCAGATTTTCCAACTTTCACATTATTAATCTAGTTACTGAAATTTCAAGAAGCATTCCATTATAAATTTGTTGATTAACTCCACAAAACAACTTCATGAGCGACAAACAGTATGGATTTTTATCTTTTATGTCCGATACTGATGTCCGAATTGTCATTACACGTAGTATCAACTTCGCTGATACTACGTGTAATGACAATCACAAGACAGGTCACCTTAAATACCGTAAAGACCTTTGCCAAGTCATGGAAGAAGGAGGTTGCTACACAAACTTTCCGGTGTGTCGGGAAGAGTTTTCGAAGTTAGTGTGTTCTTTCTCTCGAGTAGATCCACGACAGCCATGGTTAATGGCAAATTTTCTGAAGCTCATGAGGTCGTTGCAGGCATCCCTCGTGTCTCTCCCCTCGTTCCTACACACTTTCTACATTCTATTAAAGATATGTCTGATAAAATTTTCAGATCATTAGTAAATATCTATACAGGTAATGCCACAGTTTATGGTTGCACCTCCAAAAATCCAAATGATCAGATCCGGGAAGCTGTTTTCTCCTCTAATCTATTCTTAACAGCTCAGTGGAGAAAAATAGCTTGTGACATTAAATAGCTTCAAAACCAAACTAGTAACGTTACATAATCACAGAGCATAGCTTGATTTTTTTTTTTTTTTGGTTTCTTCTTTAGCATTCCTTCAAATGTTCAATATTATCATTTTAACACATCTAGTAGTGGTCATGAATTGAAAATTTCACATCCTACCATCTATCTCCAAGAAACCACGCCACCACCATTGGTAGAGTTTCATTTTGTCAGGCGAAGTCACAGTAATATCATGTCTTGCTTGGTGATAGCACGGTATTTATCCATGGGACAAATAGTTGAATAAACAGAATTCTGGAACGTGGATCAAATTTAGAGCAACAATTCTTCATTGAATTATTTCTTGAAATCATAAGGCTTCTAGAAATAATTTAATGAAGCATCAGATGCCATGATTATATTATGATTCTGTGCGCTCATCTTTTCAAACATCCGTTACGACCTTTCATTATCAGTTAGAATAAATCATTCTATTTTGTTTAAGAGGAAAGACTTTCTGTGCCTATATCCATGAACATTCATATCAGGATAGAGGAATATATCTAAATGAAAGTGAAATTTCCTTACTGATGAAGGAACAAATAAATGAATAACAGCATTATAGAATAATAAAAGATAATTTAAATATAAAATAATGTATATAATGTCCTCTCTAGAACTTAGCAGATTGATATTTTGAAGATAGATTATGTAACGCAGATAGAAAGAAAAATTGGAAAGATGGAGATAGAATAATTTTCAAGATTATCACACTACTTCAGGTTGTTTCAGCGTGATATTTCCGATTCCAACATATGCCTAATTGAGTCTCCTCATAGCAATTGTATACGTGCCCTCAAAGAGGTCAAGTCTTTGTTTGAGGATAGGATGAGTAACCTCACAATTTCTAAGTTTAGCTCTCGTGACTACTGGCGGCTCTGAAATATTCTCGTAAATTAGAGTTTTCTATCCCGCTTCTCTTCACTCAATTAGACGCGTTAATTTCTATTGATAAAGCAGAATATTTTACTCGTAAATTCTGTATCACTGCAATAGTCATTCAGAAATATGCTAGCGAACAAGCTCCTGTTCTCTCTCAATTGTAAAATAAGTGCCTTGCTGCTTCTTGCTTTCCCGCTTTTGTTGGACCCATCTAATTATCTTTTAGTCTTATTCTCCTGTTTGGCAAAAATACTAGATAATTCAAAGGAGTTAAAACATCGGACCCATCTAAATTCCTTCGGATTAAAAGTCCCTATTAAACTGTTGGTGTGTTTATTTAGTTAAAAATATTAAAGAATAGTGAAAATTGGGGCTGTTAGTTTTAGTATCTTTAAGTATCTCTATTAAGTTTGTCATATTGGTTTTCTTCGACGAATTTTTGAACTGATTCAATCTTTTTTCTTGAATCCTGTAAAGAAATTTATCTGAATAGCTACTCTTCTGGATCTTTTTGCATTAACGCGTGTGTTTACTATGGCTCCATCCTAGGATCCACATTATTCCTAATTTTTATCAACGACTTTCCTAATGGCATCAGTTTTCAACTCGGTATATATGCTGATGACACGACCATTTAATTCCTGAGTTAATAATACGTCTTATTGGTTCGATAATGTCAGATCTGCAACTACTTTCTGTTGCTAACTAGAATAGGTAATGACTTGTTTATTTTAAAGCCTCCAAAACGAAACACTTCTCTTTTAATCGTCTGTGAGAAGTATATTTATTTTCCATCAGCATGACTGATGCTAACCTCCAGGAGATTGATTCACTGAATTTTCTAGGGCTAACGTTTCCCGCTGACATGATATGGAAAGATTATATCGGATCAACTGCTAAGTCGGCTGCTAGGAAAGTAGATTCCTTGTGTTGTACTAGACAATTATTCTCGCCAGATTTTTAAGTCTACCATTCGTTCTTGTCTTTGAATAGTGCTACTACATCTGGTCCTGTGCTCCTGAAAAAGTTTTGATAAAAAAAGAATCTGTATTGGCTCTGACCTAGCATCTTGGCTTCTGTCACTTTATCACCGCCGTACTGTATCCCCCACGATGCCTTTTGTTTCAATTTTCATAGTAATTGTTCTGATCTCCTTACCTTTTTAGTTATATAAACTTTATCAATTAAAACGCGGTACTAGATTGGTGACAGGTTTTTAGCATTTTACTTTTGAAATAGCTAGATATAAAAGTTTTATGCTAATACTTTCTTCTCTTGCACTTCTCGCTTATGGAAATCTCTTCTGACTTCTTGCTTTCCAATCAATTTTGATGTTCAAATATTTAAATACAATGTCAATCGTTATCTACTGTTTTCTTAATTATAGTTCATTCATTGTTCTCGCTCCTTAATAATGTTTTATTTTTATAATATTCTCTCTCACTCAGTAGCCAGTTGCGTTTTAGTGGCTTTATTGCGTTGCTTGGTTTAAAATATTAAAAGAAACGGAACATGAAAAGGGTAAGAGAGACTAGAAAATTAATCTGAAAATTTCTTTGTAAAATAGTAATATAAATTCGTCTAATGGCTATTTGATACCACGAAAGAAAATAGATTTGAAACATCTTCCATAATTTGGCGTGAATGTACATTCACTCAAGATTTTTATGAAGATGGAAATTATGAAGTTAATTCTATCCAGTGGAAATATAAGAAAATTGTTAGTCACCAAGAATAATTTCCATTTTAGTTCCAAGTTTGAGGCAGAACCCGTAATAATAAAAAGAAAACAATACTTCAATGATACATTCTTAAAATACAAAGAATATTTCTTAGTTTTCGTATCACAATATATGGATTAAACGTGAATCAAAAATGATTTCGGAAGATCGTACCATTAGGAATATTAAATTATCAAAATATTCAACTTTAAATGTGATGAAAACCAGAAATTAATTTAACAATACGCAGCATTAAACTGTTAAATCAGTTTGCCCACTCGAGCAATAGACATTTAAGTCACTTCCGTGGAACTATTGCTATCGAAGCATCTTTACTCGCCGATGACAATAAAAAGTACCGCACAAAGATAATTGCCCCAATCGTGGATTCTATCATGAAAGTCTTTAACTGCAGACAGGCGAGCTAAGATCGAACGATAGAAAAGCTCAAAAGAAAACAAGGATTTCTGAATAAAACATTAAAAGTGAGGAAATGTTTTACAGAATTAAACTAGTGTAATTACATTTCTTCTGGTATGTACTGTGTACCTTCACGACGTTGACGATCATGGCTCTCGACAATTTTCTAGCCCTTGTAGCACTTAGTAAATTTTGTATTTTTATTATTTCTCCTAATACCTATTCTGCCGACTATTTACACAAGCTCGTTAGACTTACGGCTACATCTCGTTGAAACATTGGTTCTCGTACGATCACCGAAATTACGCAAAGTCTAGCCTGGTCAGTACATAGATGGGTGACCACTTGGGAATGAATACCAGTGATGTCGGATATGCAAGTGATGCAATGGTTAATGGCACGGAATTGTTAACCAAAAAGCCAAGTTCCTATTCCAGCTGGGGTCTTTATAATCACTTACACACAAATACCCCTGGGAAATCTATGAATTCACCTCTTCTTCCTATGGGATAATTAGTAAGACTTGTGTCACTAAATTATTATTATCTCCCCCACCAAAATTCCTGCAATCTAAAAATATGTTCTGGCTTTAAATAACCAGCAAAAAAGGTTAATAAGCTGTATAAAACAAATCAATCAAACAAGCTCATCATCTGCTTTCCTTTTTTTACTCTTGCCTTCAACATTCTTCATAAAATACAAGCAAGAATCTGCAATGTCATTGGTCCTGACCTAGCATCTAAGCTTCAGTCACTTTCCAACCACCGTAACATAGTTCTCCTGTACCTTTTCTATTTCCATGTCAAATGGTGAGTGTTAAATTTTCTAAACTTCCTTCTTTCATTAGGTTCCCTAGAAATTTCAAGTATCGCTTTCTGATTGTAAGTATAAGTGTCTGTTTTGCTTCCATTTTCTCTAAAAACTTTTCGTTTCTCACATGTTCAGTCCATCGTATTCTTCTGTAGAACGACATTTCAGTTGCTGGGAAATCTTTAAGGAGATTTCCCAGCATTCACTACAGAGACAAATGCAGCACAATTACTGGAATAGGTAAACGACAATGTTTAAAGAAAACTGCAAGTCTGGTACAGGATATGGTAAATTAAAGAAGAATCGCGACTGTTGCAGTAATTGAAAAGAACAAAGCAAACAGATCCAAATAAATCGATATCAATGGGCAGGCATTCTTGTACATGCTTTGCTAATTGTTGTTAAAGAACGACAAATAAAGAACAATATAAATTATTAAATTTGAAGTGAAAAACGGATTGTTTATAGAGTGTACTAAGTGGCCGTATTGATAAAAATGTTTTCACATTCAGTTAATTATATTCGTTTCTGTTTTTGTTCTTGATGAGAATCGTGTTTGCGTAAAGACGTTTCAAATTAACCCAAGAGTTAAACATAGTATCAAGTCGTTTGTCTCGAAAGTGACGAACTAAAAAGAAAATATGTTTTATTGCTTCAAGTGATATTGTTAACTGATAATTTGCGACGTCTGACATGAAAAGAAAAATGGTGCTTTCTCCAAAACTCTTCTAAGAATTTTATCTTATACATTTTTTCGTTTTTATCTTATGTAAATAAGAATAATTATTTACGTACGGAGTTCGAGGTAATCAACGGAGGCGGAGATAAAGCTAATTAGCTTGTATGTATTTACAAGTAATTAGCAAAAGTAACAACAACTAATAAGTTAATGAAGATTACTGAATAAGAAGAATTATTCATTCATTTCCGTTCTTTTAGCAGGATTGCGGCTGAAATCGTAAATAAGAGAAAAATGAATATATACGTTGTAAATAAATGTCATTGTGTTGAAATGCATAAAAAATGTTTCTGATGTTTTAATGAAGTGTAATGCAAAAGATAAGTGAAATATAGAAATAAAACAAAAATACAAGTTCAAACTGACTTTGTCGTGACAAAAGTGGAAACGTGTATCGGTGTGACAAGGAAGAATGAAAAATTTGAAAATTAAAGTAGGAAGATTGGATAATGCTCTACAGGTATTGAAAATAACATTACCTGAAGTCTATATACAGGTCCTGATTTAAGCCTTAAGAGGCCCCTCGGCTAATATAATTTAGAGGCCCTTTCATAAAATATGTTCACCCCACCTATCTATAAGAAAATATATATTTTAGATTATGCTTTTGTGGTGTAAAACATTAAACATTTCAATTAAATTTTTTAAGGATTTTGAAATTCATCCGATTTATTTCATTAGCAACTTCATGAAATTTTTAACCGAATTTTACTTCCTATAAAAACGTATCTCGAATGAAGCCTGTATCAGACTGATATTTCTAGTATTATATTCACTAGCAAAATTGTTCCAAATTAGTTTAAAAGAGCCTCATTAAATCTTAAATTAAACAAATTTCTTCTGTTCTCATACCATTATTTTTTTTACCCTTATCAGGGTCCCAAGATTAGAGGTCATTGGAGCAGGGGGCTTCTAATATTAGCAACCATGGGCTGCAGCCTCTACTAGCCTAAATGTAAACCCTGCACGAATTACCCGGAAGGTTACCAAATGCAACAGACATCCAAGGAATGTCGAGAAGGTTCTTCTTCGAGAAGGTTATTTATGTTCCGTGCCCATTTAAGACGTTGACGATAATGGTTCTCCATATCTTCCTATCGTGGCATCATAACGGATATGAATGAATCTACAAAATATGCGAGGAATATAATTTGTATGTAATTTATTTAGAAAATTTTTTTATATTAAATACTTTGCTATATATCATAAGCAAATATTTAAATTTTATCTGATCCATGGTCATGAGAGTAGGACAGTCTTTTTGTAAATGACTAACGACAACGTAGTTTATATTTAAAGCAGACACTCTTAGTCATAGCACAAATCAACAAGTACTGACTGTCCAACGACGATATTACACGATATTAAAGGCCATGCCTATAGAAAGAAGAGCCCACGGTAAGCGTTCGTTCGGCAAAAGTCAAAATATTAGTGGCATCCGAGATGAGTGAACTTTTATATATATATATATATATATATATATATATATATATATATATATATATATATCAATGTATATCCAGGTAACAATGTTATGACAGTTTAAGTTATATCTTATTTTCGAGTTGTTTTGAATGGAAACATTTATTCCGAGGCTTCACTTGTTGAGCGTGACTGGAATTCGTGTGAACATCTTTCTATATTTATAAAAACTTTTTACACTTTATGTGTGTGCATAATTGTGTGTATGTGTGTGTGTAATTAATTAAGCCATAGATATAACAAAAGACACAGGGCCTATTCGGCCAGAGAGGTAGACAATATAAAGGCAAATACATATGGATCATGAAAATTCTCCGCCATCTTTAGGTGGCGCAATAAGAAATCGTGCAAGAATACAATTACCAGAAGCCAGACACATAAAACATGACAGGGAATGTAAGTTTCCCGCTATGAAGTGATACCCAGACGGTTGAGCGACTGAAAAATAAGAGAAAAACATGAGTATATATAAGTAATTCACGAGGTAATACAGACGTCTTATCTTTCCAATAGCGTAAATGTGGAGTTCTCGTTGATGTTTTTAGACTGGACTCACACACACACACACACACACACACATATATATATATTTAGGCAGCAATTTTTCATTGATGCATGCTTCACTAAATAATATAGACAAGTTTTGTCTATATATTTTAAGTAAGTTCCTTTCATATTATTTGAAAGATGAAAGGAAATAACCAAATTGATATATGTTTAAATCCAATCTAAGCTTTCGGCTTACATAAGCCATTATCAAAGATGACAATTACTTTTCAATATATCAAACAATACACGGACGAAACAATAATGATAGTCTGTTTTTGTTGCATGAAAAATTTCAAAGCAACGACTAACTCATGTATACGAGACGCGGAAGCGAAAATCGCGTCGCAGTTGGTGACGTCACACATGATCACGCGAGAGTGAAAACGAGAAGTATTAAGTATGGGAAGTATTACGCATTTAAACAACATGCCTGGCCGCGTACACAATTCCAGAAAATCCTTGTGGAAAACGTAACTATACTTAAACACGAAAACACTAAACAAAAACCAAAAATTCTTGAAGCTATAAACATAAAAGAGTTGAAGCCTAACCTGAACAAAATAAACTACGAAATCTCCAGAAATATTCTTAAATGCCTACAATTGATAACAGAAGCCATTGGTTTATACCAACGGCTTCCCATACTTCATACTTCTCGTTTTTAATTTTTCATATGTGCGTTGTTTGTTTTTTTATTTTGTCGGCTGCACACTATAGTAGGATCAGTTGGGGACCGTCTGAAAAAGAGCACCATGGCGCAATTCACTTCGCCAGAAATCTGGAAACGCCGTGCTGTACTGCTTGGCATTCGCGTCGGAAGCTCTAACACTAACATTTCAGAGTGTTTGAGTGTCAATCTGAGGAGAGTGCAGTTGGATAAGTCTAATGGTGATTACGAAGGTACAGCATTTCGGAAAACTCACTCTGATTGTTCTGATAAAAAAAAAGAATCGAACTAGTTGGTGAGGACCTCAGACTCAACAAGGAGGCCTATATCAAGTGCCTTGAGGAGGTGGTGATACCCTGGGTCTACAGGGTGGCTGCTGGAAGAAACTATATCTGGCAACAGGACTCTGCATCATATAACACAAGCAGGAGAACACAGACATGGGTGTCAGACAATTTCTGCGACCACATTGACACTTACATCTGGCCACCTATCTCGCTAGACTTCAATTATCATGTTTCGGGCGTAGTTGAATGAGAAACCAACAAGAATACATGTAGCTGCAGAGAAGGAAGTATTTGAGCAGCATTCAAGAACTTAAACAAGGAAACCGTCCAGAAGAGATGCAGCAGGTGCCGAAGTTGTATCGATGACGTGGTTGAAGGCAAAGGCGATTTTATGGAATAAATTTATTCGTTATTATTTCAATAGATTTTTGTATAATTTTGGTAATTATATCGGTAAGATGACAATTTATCTATCGCACCTTGTGTTTGTATATATATATATATATACACACACACACATATATACACACACACACACACACACACACATATATATATATATATATATATATATATATATATACACACATATATATATATATATATATATATATATATATATATATATATATATTGGAAAAGCTTATTGTTGTATTTCCTCACTTTTGTTTTGATTCTATTACTAACTCTCATATATATGATGTAATGAATATGCATACACCTGGGTTCCCCCTCACAGTAACATGATTGCCTGATGTCAATCATAAAGACAGACTGATGTGGAGGTACAAGACGTCGCCTATTGGCTACGCCTATTGTCTTCGGCTATTGTTGCCCACCACTACGACGAGGACCAGTCCATTATGGTTACCTATTAGAGAGTCCTACTCGGTTACAGTAGTCTAAAAACCACTTTGCTACTTCGAACAAATATATCCCTTCCAAGGACATATATATATATATATATATATATATATATATATATATATATATATATATATATATATATATATATATATATAACTTTCGTTAAGTAGTTTCATTATAAAAATTAATATAACATCACACAAGTATCCGTTAGAATTTCTTAGCTTTCCATAAAAATAAAAATATGTACAAAAATAAACGCATAAACAGTTTATTATTTATTAGATATTTAGTAATTTTTATTTCAATAACCTGAGAACTTCAAATACACCGGAATTTTTAATTTAATTAATTTCTAATGATTTTTCAGAAACTTTCTCATGTTTAGTTTTTGTAATGATCGTGTTTAATTAATTTTAAGGTGATAATCATAACTGTTTGATCAAGCAATATGTGCATAAAAACACTTTAATTATCCAGATTCATACCATTCTACAGGAAGCCATAAAAAATATGTATATCAGTTAGATATCGGTTCTTTTTCCGATCACTTAAACAATGTTCCAGCGCATCTACACTATTGTACAGCTGTCGGAAACAGGTAATATCTTTTCCTCAATCTCTCACTTACTTGTGCGTATTATGCAAGTGAAATGATATTAATAAAGAAGAATTTATTTGTCTCTTTCTTGCTTTATTTTCTTTCAAGTAGGCGTGCGACTGATGACTTCAACAACAACAAAAAAATTATATGCTTAAAAAAAATAAATGCACCTTAATTTTATTTAATTTCTGTTAATCATTTTACCTGAAACAAGCCGATAATATCACTAAGACGCAAGGGTGGGTGTTACTTGGAATAAAAGGGAATGAGAAAACTTTAGAAAGAATTGAAAAGCGAATCCTAAACAGGAAACAAGGAATAAAACTATTTTCCTTATCAATAAGCGGAGGAGCGTGAGTCAGATAGTCAAACCTATCTATTCCTATTATTTTTATATTTAAAAATATATATCTGAATATGCCTTCAGAATGGATTGGCCGAAACGTTCTGATAACATACTAGCAACCTAATAAACTCGATGAATAATAATTCTCAAATTTATAGAAAATATTACAAACAAATATTAGGCAACTATCGTATCGTAATAGAATATTTTCTCATGCATCCACTAGTATATTGAATTCCCTCCATACTGCGCGTTACAAACATCACTTTTTGCCAAATTAATCTATGTATATTCAATACATATAAATATTGAAAATAGTTATTATCAATCATAAATAGAATTCTGAAAGAAAATTAATTTAACAAACACACCATTCCATTTATGATAAATTTCTCGGAAGACTCATACATCTGAGCAAAGTTGGAACATGCTGCAGCCGAAACTGTGACACCATACAGATATAACACTTCATTTTAGAACCAAAAATTCCATAGTACACATCTAACAAATAATTTTAATGGAAACAAAACACATAAACGTACTAAGAATCATGTAAGATTTATTTTTAATCATTCACCATCATTCAAAGAGTCACTAGTACCAGGGGGTTACAGAAAGTGAAAAGTGAGAGAAAAGACTGGGTATAGAGGGTTCTAAAGAAAGGATAGAAGATGAACGGAATTCAAGAAGATACAGATGGTGATTGATGTTACATTTAAATTTTTGAAGATTGTATTTATCAAGGACGCAAGTAAACGGAAGGGAGTTTCACGAGTGGGAAGTGCGAGAAAATAAACTGTTGGATAAGAAGTGGCGGATATATTTAATTATTGTAACGGTAAAAGGGTGAGACCTATGATGCCAATCTAATAGTACGCTTGAATTCAGGCAGTCGGGCACCAGGGAAAAAAAGCTCGTCAGGGCAGTTGTCAGGAAAATATTGGTAGAAAAGACAGTGGGAAGCAACGTTACGTCTGTGAGAATGTAATGTTGTTTGTTTGTTTTTGTTTAGCGGCATATCAACTGCTATGGGTTATTTATTGCCGAAATCTAAATGCTTTGTACGCAATTTGATTTATTTTTAGTGGGGTAAGATAATAATGTTCTTCGTTATAAATGTCTTACTAATTAACCCATAGCTGGGGGAAAAGGTGGATTCATACCTTCCCAAGGATATTTGCGCCTAAGTGAATATAACAAAACTAATTGGAACCTGGCTCTCCAATTAACATTCCCTAGCTATTTATTGTCCATTGCACCACCGCACTACAAATCCTACAATACCTCGTATTCCTAAGCGGTCAACCATCTACATACTGACCAGGATCGACGTTGCTTAACTGTGGTAATCGTACGGGAACCGGTTTCAATGTGATGTGGCCGTATGCGGCCATGCATAGAAGTTAACAATGAGTTGGACTGATAATGGAATACAAACAAACGTTTGTTTTACATATCAAGATATTAGAAATGCTAGAGTTCGCAGAGGTTAAAACGGTAACACAAAACTGTTGCGTTTCTTTATATCTCTGAATTCTTGTGTACTGTGGACATTTTCCTGGACACATAGATATAAATATCATTTCTCGGAGAAAGAGAGAGGGAGATGGAAGTCAGCTACCATCATCTCTATGCGATGTTTTGTCTCCATCTGAAAAGACACATAAATGAATCTAAGAGACGGATGAAGGTTCACTTCTCTATTGCTTCAACTGCACGGTATTGCATGCACTGTTTTAGTCATATTAAAATCTTCAGGACAATCGATCACTGATATATTTCCAACAATATTCTGGCTAGTGAAGTGCGGTTTGAAATATTTGTTTAGCCTGCGCATTCTGTAGCAAGCCGTGAAGACAATTTTGTGTATTATGGTTATACTTCAGAATATTGTATAAACTATTGTCCAAAATCTCGTGATCGGCAGATCAAACATAAAGATACTAATGTCTCTCATTCAATGTTTCATGACAATAGTTTATCACTGGATATCAGAGACTACTTTGATGGGCGTAAAACGAAATAGCTTTTGTTTCGTCGCCCATAGATATCTTAGTCCGAATAATTCATAAAATAGCGATTCAGCTATGAACTTCAGATAGTCGGAGATTTAACGGAACAAGCATTTTAATAGAAATACTTATTTACATACTAGATGTGTATAATTCTTAATGCATCAATATTAACAATGTTAGTATTTATAGCTACAAATATCTACTGCTGTGGTAATCATTATAACTATTTATTTTTACCTATAGGGAATCTACATGGAAGAACATATTCTAAAAAACATTCATTTATTTCATATAGAATTTTGTCTGCTTTAAACTCATGAATTATAGAATAATTTCAAGATTTCTTCAAAGTTATTTTGAAATTTCAGTCTTCTGACAAGTATGCTTTGTATAACGCGGAGAATCTAACAGAGTGGCGTATAACATTGCCAAGAGATTGTTGTCTATTTTGGTCTATAAATACTGGTTTGAATATTGCTACTGTTCACGACACGTCTGATAGTGACCTATTTTTCAATTAGAAGATTTTGAAAATATCACACTCCCAAAAGATGAATTGTCTGTATAATTATTTTCAGAATATATATATATATATATATATATATATATATATATATATATTAAAATATATATATATATATTTTTAAAATTGCAATAAGAAATTTCCACGGACCACTGAAATAAAAATACCTATGCACACACACACACACACACACACACACACACACACACACACACACACACACACACACACACACATATGTATTTGTATGTCGTGTTTGTATAATGTATAATAGTATCCGAAAATAAAGCTGAAATCATGAAACAAAGTAGAAAAACCGACGGAACGGCATTGCGTTCGGCTTCTTCAAGTTCAAATGTTTAGGATATGACGCGCAAGAGATTAAATTACCTTTTCCGTTCTGACGAGTAGAAAATGTTTGCTTTATATATATATATATATATATATATATATATATATATATATATATATATATATATATATATATATATATATATATATATATATATATATATATATATATATATTATTCGAATTTTTCGAACCCATTATTTAGCCAGCAAGTTAGCTTGTTCTAGTTCCATGTGTCATGACTCTTGCAGATATTATTTCGCTTTAAATCAACTCACCACTGGTGTAGCCTGGTATTGAACTCGCAACTCTTTGGATGCGTGAATTTCTCGGATGATATTGCACTGGAGTACAACGCAGTCAGATATTGTAGGAGTACAACCAAAACACTCGGTCAATCTTATCTTGGCATTTTTTCTCCAAGATTTAAATTTACAACAAACATAATGGCAACAGAAAAACGCTGAAGATGACAATAACAAACACTGAAAAATTATAGAAAATATAGTGAATAAAAGAGAGCATGATGCATAATAATATGAGTTAAATATTCTTTATAGACATCATTTTATATACATTACAATATTATGTATTGACTTTTTTGGACGTGCGAGTTATACTAATTCTAAATAAAGCGCATTGCATCCTCTTCGAATAAATGCAAGGAAAGCATCCACATTTATATACTCTGTTTATCACGAGATATCTTAATAAATATCTTGTCACAAGGTGCCATGATATTTGACGCAGAAATATGTGGGCGAGTGAGAACTTCGGTAAATAATGAATATTTACTTGGCTAAGCAATAACTGCAAAAAATTACCTCATAGGCAAACTTCACAAAGACTAATAAGGTAATAAGAAACTTGATAAAATATGAATTATATTTGCGAAAGTGGAAATATAGCTTCACTTATTGCTCGACTAAAGTGCGAGGCAAATATTATCGGCGTGGTATGTCGACTCAGTGAACTGAGTTCGCCACCGTTGAAAACTTCGCATTTTCCTATTGAAACTCTGAAGAGGCACGTAAATCAATCGCTCCTTGAACTATGTCTCTTCATCATATGTCTACAGAAATGTTATGCCATTATAGTGAACATGAATATGTCAGTACTATCAGAGGTTCTTTTTAGTTTAGCTTCTTGAGAAGATAAGGTTTTATATATATTCTATACTAAATACGCCAGAAGTAAGGAAAGTTTAAAATTCGGTTCGGCCCGCTTTTTCATTTATGTGCGATGTGTCTTCATGATATAGACCAAGGGTTTGGCAAACCCCGGCTTCGAAAGATTTTTGTTCGGTCCACCAGCTTAATTGAATTACCGTACACTTCTGAAAAGACGCCTAAACAATAACAAGTCCATGAAGAACTAAGAAAAGAAAAACGGATTTTGAGTGCCGAAATATTTAAAACTGCTATTTTTTCATTGAACACTTCGAAAAATCTGTTTAATAATTGGAAAGAAACAATCGCCGTAAAGAAAGTTTCTCCAGATCAATGCTGCCTTCTGGACGAAGCGGCCTGGCGTCGAGAATTTATTATAGTACATTTGATATCATGGCCTTGTCTTGAGACACTGCATAACTGCCTGATCCGCTTCCTTTAAAACTTAGCTGACTCCTAATATAGACGATCAGGATTCTACACATGGAACCTTTTTTTATCCTTTGTAGGTTTAAGTAGTGTTTGACCCTTTATATACCTCTCAATTCATGATCTAGCAAACCATTTACACAAAGTCGTTAGTTAGATAACTCGCTGTTTCTCTCTGTCCCACTTATATTCAGTATATCCTGTGAATGTTAAATTCTTCAAGCACACCTTCCTCATTATATGACGCAAACATTTTCAACTGTCTCAAGTTTCCATTCCGTTACCATTTTACTTTAAACTTCTTCTTTGCTTACATATTCCATCTATGCGATATCTCTCGTTGGAATTCCGTTTCTTGTAAGATGACCGAAGTTACACAGCGCCGAACTTTGTTAGTATCTAGATAGATGGCCGCTTAGGAATACCAGGTTTTGGATGTGCAGCTGATCTAATGGATAACGGCTATGAATTGTTAACCAGAGAGCTGAGTTCTAATTCAGTCGGGGTCATTATATTCACTTACACGCTAATACCCTTGGAACAGGTAGTGATTTTCCAAGCATAGCTTAGATGTGGCACAAGACCGAAATTATGGGGCACCCAATGAGGATGGAACTCACGACTCAGTTGTAATTGTTCTAGCGAGACAAGCTTGCTAACCATTACACCGCCTCGAGGTGTCCAACCCTTGCAACAGGTATAACCCCAGCTTTTCATCCCACCGCTAGTTATGGGTAAATTACTATCAGTATATTATTATCATCTCCAAAAGAATTCTTAAAATCTAAAAATATATTTTCTGGCTTTAAATAATTATCGAATGATTGATAAACTGTAAAAAACATCAGTCCATCAATCAATTTATAAGTATCCTCGGGAATTTTTTTTTTTGTAGAACCATATCACTATTGCGCCAAGTTTCATCTTCAGCTGAGAAGAAATTATCGGGCATTGACGGCAATATAAGAACAATGATATTAAATTGTATGTCAACGCGTTTTTCTTTGTTTCCAACTAAATTTTCTTGCTTGTTAGTACTTTGTTTAGATTTTGAAACATATTTTCTCTATTCCAATGTGCCTTTGGATATTCAGCCTGCTACTTTTCTAATAAGATTAAAAAACAAAGGAATGTATCATTTTAAAGAGGAATATTACCATAGTTAGAAAAAAAAGAATGGGTGCCAGAAGATCTGTCTATACCTTTCTTAAATAACTGCCACTGAAACAAGATAATATAATCAAGCATTTTTAGATTTACGGGAAGTGTTTCAACAGTGGGTGGAAAGTGCGACATTGAAATCCAAAGACACATTGGGATAGCCTTATAAAACCTAAGCACATTATTAAGAAACAGAAAAATATGTTGAAAAATAAGAAAATATTACTGAACGGTTACGTAATACACGTACTCCTATATGGTTGTTAATTTTGGAAAGTCTAACCACAAACTTATGAAAAGTGACTGAAGGCAAGAGGCAAAGTGGGAAACAACGCATAACCTACCAAGCTATCTTGAGTAGATGAATAACGGAACAAGGTTTAGGAGAGATAAGAAAAAAGACAAAAGTTATTAAGATCTAAAGAAATTGCAGAGATCCCTGATCGTCACAGCCGTAATGGACATGGTACATAGAAGTTGAAGAAGCCATAATAACAGAATGAGGTTAAGAAAACAAGTGGCGATTTGAGGAGAGTCTGAGCCAATGCGTAAATAGATTTTTATCATTCATGTAATTGCTGTTTTATTATTCAATTTCTGTAATATTATTATATTAAGTACTTTGACAGTTTCCAATCTTCCCAAATGTGGGAGAATCGGGTGAGCTATTTCTAATTGTGGGGTCTACGATCATGCTCACCCCGATTCAAGCCAAAAATAGATTTTTTTTTACTTTTTTTTTTAAATTGTAAATATTTTCTATGTACCACAAGTAACATCCGGATTTACGAAATGTGAATAACTCCTCCCTGATTTTTGGCATTTTTTTATTCTGAGGGTTAGAGTTGTTGCGTGGCAAACTAAACAAATTTTGATTCATAATTTCAAAAGGTTGCAAAAATTTAATAAAAAACAAAAACCAAACAAACTTTGATTTAAAATTTATAATAATTGCGATAAATAACTTTACTTTATTAGGGGCAATTTACAGAATATATCCGGATGGCCTGCACTGTTAGACTTAGCAAATTTAGTTAATGTCACTATTAATGGTATTCTGTTATAAAAAATATTTTTAAAGCTAAATTTTGATTAAATTTCGTTCTTTATTTTAATATTTTTTTGTAGTTTTTATATTGTCCATTATGTATTATAATATTTTGTAGCATTGCTGTAGTTTTTCCTCATATAACTCCTATGTTTCCAAACACTCTTTATATGTGTTTTTTATTCATATTGGTTTTCCAATATTCACACTGCAATTAGTTTAGTTTTGAATATCTATAAATGCAGATCTAATGTAATTTATGATGGCTATCACTGGAAAATAATCACTATTATTTTCTCAAAATTCATTGTAGACAAAACATAAAAGTAGGAAAATATTTTTTAGTACAACTCCCGATTTAAAACATTTGAAGAACCATACAAATACAACTAGTCTCATCATTCGTAGGAGGAAACATCAGCGATTTTCATCACGATTTTCTGCGAGAAGTTATTGTCTCTTTCTATTATAAAATCAGACAATATATATATATATATATATATATATATATATATATATGTGTGTGTGTGTGTGTGTGTATATATATATATATATATATATATATATATATATATATAGATAAAAGTTCAATGTTTAAAACTGAAGGCTCATTGCCAGTGTCGACACAACCTAAAAATAATATAGTCATGTTATCAATTCAGTAATACCAATATCATCAACTTATAGTTTCATGTAACAAAAATCATCAGGTGAAATATATATATATGAAAAAACATATATCTATATATAATGAAATCAACTTCTATACGCATGTGCATAGTTGAACACCAACCCATCTCTAATACATGTTTTATTTAAACATGCCTAAAACTTGCGATAGATTATTGTGATGTGCTAACAACAGTGAAGTAAAATTAGACATCATTTCTGAGAGAAAATTATTTAAAGATTTCTCAACGTCTGACATCCGTCATAACAAATAAAGGGCAAAGTACTGACAGTTTATTGCCGCCTATTCAAAAACCTTGCATTGTAACTTTCTGATAAGTTTTCCCTAAAAATCTGGACAGTGACAAAAATGCATTATACCTGCTAATATATAATGCCTAAATATTTACTAAATTTAATATGGTCAACTCTACTTTTAGGCATGTAGCCACGTTAAAAATCATGTTTTGTTAAAAAGAAGCTCTTCAAAATTTTATGCTTCATTACTTTCGCATATAAATGTATTTGTATATATATACATACATGTATATATATATATATATATATATATATATATATATATATAAAAAATATATATATATATATATATATATGTGAAAAGTGTGTGTATATAAATATAAATAAATAAATATATATATATATATATATATATATATATATATATATATATATATATATATATAATTATTTATATATTATATGCGCGGTACTTATTAGAAAGCGCTCAATATCAGAGATAGAGCTAACATAGTTGGTTGGATAGATGTGAGTTTGTGACCCTGGGTTTAACGCTTTAGCGATCGTCAGACAAACTGATTAATTTTTTAAAAATTTTGGGTTTATGTAGATTGCGTGTATTGGTGTTATTGTGGAAGTGGTGGGGAAAACGTCGTCGTTTTGTCATCGTACTAACGCAAACATCGATGTATGCAGACACATATACATACTTGGTCGTCCGTCGGGACTTATACATATATAAACATATGTGGGCAGTTTCGGATATGACATATGGATGTATACGGTGGTGCTGTGCCTATACATACGCATTTGTATGTTGAAATTCAAAGATTGGGAGTGTAGCGAAAATTTCTCGTGAATGTCTCGTGAATGTATACATGTCATATTTTTTATTTTTCCAGTGAATAAATTTCCTCGCATGTATGTATATACGTGTGGTGGGGTTCGTGTAAAATTATGATAGGTGAAAATTATTATTATTTATATTTATTTTTAATTTTTTGAAAAAAAAGGAGGTTTATTTGTTATATTTAAAGCTGGTTATTTGTTTGTTTTTGATGATTGTGTATATGAAACAGGTAGAAATGCGTAATACTTATTGGTTATTTTATATGGTGATGTTTAATATTTAATATGCTGGGTGAGAGGGTAGTTTATGTTAATAATTATAGCGGGTCTATATGATATGATGTGATAGTAATGTTTGCAAGGGATTGGAGACAATGATAATATAATTAGCTAATAGTTATTGTAAATTGGTAGAAATGATTAGTAACGGTGGTGGGAGAATGATAAAACCATAAATGTAGTTATAGTGGTGGTAGCTTGAACTAAAAAGTGGTTGTTGGTGTTTTATTTTATTTTGTTATATGTATTAATTTATTTTGGTATAAATCCTGATAATAGGTATTCTGTGTAAAATTATGATAGTTGAAGTTTGCTATAATTTTTAATTTGTAATATAAAAAAAAATTATTGCTATTATATTAAAGCTGGTAATTTCCTTGTTTTTTTTGGGGGGGTGTTTGTTTTTTGACGACTGTGTATATGTGACTGGTAGAAATTTCAGTTTGTAATCCTTATTGGTTATTTTTATGGTGGTATTAAATATGCTGGGAGAGGGGGTAGTTTACGTTAATAATTATGACAGGATTATATGGTAATGGTAGATGTGGTGTGATAGTAATTTGTCAGGGGGTTGGTGACAATGATAATATAAGTGGTTAATATTTATTGTAAATTGTTAGTAGTGATTAGCAATGTTGGTGGGAGAATAATAAAAACCTATAAATGTAATTATTGTGGTGCTAGCTTGAACTAAAGATTGGTTGTTGGTGTTTTATTTTATTTTATTTTCTATATTTATTTGTTTATTTTTATTTATTATGAATCCTGGTAATGAGTATTTATTCTCATGGTTACATATGGAAATTATATCTGATCTTATTGTTTTAAGGTATTAAATATCCTGGGGGAGTAATATACTTTAATGATTGTAGTGGATTTATATGTTAATAGTAGGTGTGATGTGTAAGTGATGGTGCTGGGTGTTGGTGGTAATGATAATATTATTAGTTAATAGTTATTGTAAAATGGTAGAAGTGATTACTAATGGTGGTGCAATGATAATAACGATAGATGCAATTATTGTGATGGTATCTTGAAATTAAATTGTGATTGATGGTGGTTTGTCTTTTTTATCCGTTTGGTATTTATTCACTGGAAAAATAAAAATATGACATGTATACATTCACGAGAAATTTGCGCGGTGATTATTGGAAAGCTTTAGATATCAGTGATAGAGCTAAAATGTGTGTGTATGTGTATTAAAATATTACATACAGTATTTATATGATTCTTTTATTTCTTTTTCAGGTAAGTACAATTTTATTCTGGATTTTCTATGGTAAGTCTCTCTTCCCTGTTTTAGTATGCTCTGTTGTCAAATTATAAAATTCAACGCTCTTTTTTATTAATACTTACTGTAAAATTTTGACTAGGTTATATAGATTGTAAGTGTTTATGACAAGAAAAAATACGCTATCGTTAAACCCCCAGTGTAAGGAAATGTTTAGAATACTTTGAAATTGCACACTTATTAAAAAAAAGGAAATTCTTAAACTCGATATTTTATAAGTTGTAAAAAAAAGTATATGCCAGAAATTAGGCAGAATATTTAGAATAGTATTTCTGCTTCATCTTAAAACCAATCTTAGCATAATCAACTACACTTCAAGGAAAAGTGTCTATAGGTGCATATAAAATCAATGCCAGATAACAACCACTTTGATTGTCAAAATGCGTAACGTGTCAGCGAAACGTGGTATTGGACGCAGTTCAAGGATAATTCTATATTCCAAATTTACTTATTTATATCAGTGAAACAAGAACAGTGATAGAGTGAAAATAAAAGCTGAAGTAAAATTTCGATTTTATTATTTACAATTATAGTCAGGATTCTATTTTTATAAAATATACGTTATAAACCACATTCAGGAGATCTCTACACATAAAAAACACCAACTTGAATGTCTTTTATATATCTCCCAATTTTAATCCGATTATCAATCATCAAACTTTACATATACCGTAAGGAAAATATTAACTGTATCCTGAAAAGGAACCAGTTTTACTTACGAAAATATAATTTTGCCCTCGTCTATTTCCTATTCCTGATACTTTCACAAGATCGGCGTACAGCCAACGAACGCTGGAAATACAGTTTCTTCTGATAACCGAAAACAGCATCTAAGAGGATTAATATGATTTATGAACACTTTGGATTACTAAATTCTTTAAGCGGTTGTCTTACTATTCTTGGCTAAATTATTAAGAATTTATAACAGGGACACACACAGAAGGGATCTAATTCACTAACAATATCCCATCGGTCTGACATTCTCATCACCTCTCTAGTGCCCTTGAAAATAATAATTAAGAATTGTCTGCTAGGAGATCACATTATGAATCAACGAGGTTCGAATTTACTCCAGCGGGAATCGTTTGCGAGATTAACTTAAAAACATCCTTCACATCAGACAGTCTACAGGTATTTATGAATTTGAACTCAATCAGTGACAGGTCTAGAATATTAGGGCCAACAGCATGGATCTAACTTAAGCTAATAAGAAAGCTTGAAGAAATTAGTTCTCGAAATATTATTTAACAGCAGTCACAATGAAGTTTATATTTCTACGTTTTCCTCCTTTAGCGCATCCATTTACGCTCTGGCATTACCTGATATATATAATGAACCACTTCGTTTTGATTGAGAGGAAAGACAGAAGAAATGTTTTAACAGAAACAGGAAGACGTAAATAATAAGAAAGAAAGAAAGAAAGAAAGAAAGAAAGAATATTTAAAACAGAGAAATAGACATAAACAGGAAAATTATCTGACATTACATTATTGGATACAAACAAACAAGTGGGAAGAAAAGGAAAACTATTGCTAAGAATATTTTATGCGAAGAATTGATAAAGAACTTAATGATGCAAGAGTGATGTACGATGAGGTATCAAAAGTTTCCAGACTAGTTCTGTAGTGCGCCAGCAGATGGCAACACACGCTAGAGCGCGCGCTGTGTGGTCTAGCAGTAACCTAGTGTGCCGAATGACACCGTTGTGTTCACTTCGTAAGTTGTGAAATTTGTGTCTTTGTGATCACGTGTATGCTGTAGCCTGCGATTGTGTCCCGAGAATTTGTCCCCCCACCCCCAGGATCAGACAGTCAATCGAGAGTTCTACTGCAACGTTTCGAGGCGTTTGAGAGAAGACGTTTGGTGGAAGCTACCGGAATTATGGAGTGCGAGAACTGGATTCATCACGACGATAATGCACCTATCATCGAACTCTCCACATTCGTGAGTTTCTAACCCCAAACCACCTGCCCTGTTCATCAGATTTAGCAGCTGCTGAATTCCATGACTTCTCCTAGCTGAAAATGCAGCCAAAAGGTCGCCATTAACATCATTGTCGAGATCCATAGCGAATCGCAGAATATCCACTAATCGCTTATGGAAAACGACTTCCAGGTCGAATTCAAAGAGTGGCAGGAACACCGGGGCTTCTGTATTTTTGCGCAAAGTGACTATTTCTAAGATGATTATGTTAAAACTTATGGAAATATATTAGTTTTCTTTTAAACATAACTAGTCCGAGAACTTTTTGATACCACTTTGTAAGTTTGTATATATTCGATTTTACACATAAAATAAATTTTGAAGCTTAAATGTAAAATCAAGTGCTACAATATAGTCGTATAATTATATATAAATATTGAGTAAAATCTTTGCTAATTCTTACTCTACCCTTACTCATTTCGATAATGACTTGCGCTCATAATTATGATTGTTGTTGTAATAATGTTCTAAGTTTGTTAAGATCAACTATGTAACGATGCACAGCAGAATTTTCACGGGTTTGCAATTGCGAAAATCGCAAGGAATTAATTCAGTCATAAAATTAAGAAATATGACTACTGTATTGCTCCAGTAATTACCTGACTCCTCATGCTAATGTCTACCTTTATAAGAACTAGGTCAGACCGGAAATGGAGTAATGTTGCCATATTTAGGCAGGAGCTGATGGTGGTCACTTTCTGAAAGGCGGGATATGCCGAGCCTCTTACTATTCTATCGCGATTTCCATGGAAAGTGCTTAGACAAAGTACATTCCTTAGTTCCAACAGGTCTATTCTTCACAGCGTGGGATTTGGCATGCCACTTACATAGTAGCAAAACATCTACAATTACCCTGTGGAAACAAACTTCCAAAATGGTGTTTTCCCCGATCATTACAATCTTAACCTGTTCAAGATTTAACCGTTATCTTCCCCTCCTATCCATAAAACTACCCCTTAACGTAACCCTCTAAGTCGAGTGGCCCCTGGCTTTTGTACAGGGTGAATCAGAAAAAAACATGAAATTTTCACATGTATTGTTTTTATTTACAAAACGAAACGTCATGTGACATGTATTTTTTGTTAAGTCTCCTTTCGGAAAGATGCTTAATATATAATTAATAGTTCTTTACTGTGATTGATGCCTGCATGAATTCCTACGATAACAAAAGCAGGGGATATCGAACAAGCAATACTAGGAGCAACTTCAAATCTCGTGGATTGATATTGCGATCTTTTTTATGAGATTATACTTAATTAATATTTTCGAGCGCTCTAGAAAGCTGGTGATAATGTTATTCTTATAGGATTATAGTTTTATATAAAACAGCAAATTAAAAAAGGGAAAAGGTGCAATTGGGGATCGAACTCATTACCTCAGCAATGGTGTGCGAGATTACGTTACGTGAGAAACATAATGAGATATTTTGCTGAATCATTTTTATGCACAAAGAGGATTAGAGAAAAACAAAAAATTGAATTTGAAATTTTATATTTTCAAACCATTACGTTTGTTCTTAGTTTTCTAACGAGCAAAATAGTTGCAAATGAATATGACATTCAGATAGAGAAAGAATGATAATGTCAATAGAATTTTTTCTTAAATTTAGCATAGTCTGTTGAAAAAAATGTCCTCTATTGCTTCGTCTTGCCGAGTCAAAGTAGAAAAAAATGTCCTCTATTGCTTCGTCTTGCCGAGTCAAAGTAGAAAAAAATGTCCTCTATTGCTTCGTCTTGCCGAGTCAAAGTAGAAAAAATGTCCTCTCTTGCTTCGTCTTGCCGAGTCAAAGTAGAAAAAAATGTCCTCTATTGCTTCGTCTTGCCGAGTCAAAGTAGAAAAAAATGTCCTCTATTGCTTCGTCTTGCCGAGTCAAAGTAGAAAAAAATGTCCTCTATTGCTTCGTCTTGCCGAGTCAAAGTAGAAAAAAATGTCCTCTATTGCTTCGTCTTGCCGAGTCAAAGTAGAAAAAAAATGTCTATTGCTCTGTCTTGCCGAGTCGTCTATTGAGTCAAAGTAGAAAAAATGTCCTCTATTGCTTCGTCTTGCCGAGTCAAAGTAGAAAAAAATGTCCTCTATTGCTTCGTCTTGCCGAGTCAAAGTAAAAAAATGTCCTCTATTGCTTCGTCTTGCCGAGTCAAAGTAAAAAAAATGTCCTCTATTGCTTCGTCTTGCCGAGTCAAAGTAGAAAAAAATGTCCTCTATTGCTTCGTCTTGCCGAGTCAAAGTAAAAAAATGTCCTCAGTCTTGCCGAGTCAAAGTAAAAAAAATGTCCTCTATTGCTTCGTCTTGCCGAGTCAAAGTAGAAAAAATGTCCTCTATTGCTTCGTCTTGACGAGTCAAAGCAGAAAAAAAAAAATGTCCTCTATTGCTTCGTCTTGACGAGTCAAAGTAGAAAAAAATGTCCTCTATTGCTTCTTGACGAGTCAAAGAAAAAAAATGTCTTGCCGAGTCAAAGTAGAAAAAAATGTCCTCTATTGCTTCGTCTTGACGAGTCAAAGTAAAAAAAATGTCCTCTATTGCTTCGTCTTGACGAGTCAAAGTAGAAAAAATGTCCTCTATTGCTTCGTCTTGACGAGTCAAAGTAGAAAAAATGTCCTCTATTGCTTCGTCTTGACGAGTCAAAGTAGAAAAAAAAATGTCCTCTATTGCTTCGTCTTGCCGAGTCAAAGTAGAAAAAAATGTCCTCTATTGCTTCGTCTTGCCGAGTCAAAGTAGAAAAAATGTCCTCTATTGCTTCGTCTTGCCGAGTCAAAAGAAAAAATGTCCTCTATTGCTTCGTCTTGCCGAGTCAAAGTAGAAAAAATGTCCTCTATTGCTGTCTTGCCGAGTCAAAGTAGAAAAAAATGTCCTCTATTGCTTCGTCTTGCCGAGTCAAACAGAAAAAATGTCCTCTATTGCTTCGTCTTGCCGAGTCAAAGAAAAAAAATGTCCTCTATTGCTTCGTCTTGCTGAGTCAAAGTAGAAAAAATGTCCTCTATTGCTTCGTCTTGCCGAGTCAAAGTAGAAAAAATGTCCTCTATTGCTTCGTCTTGACGAGTCAAAGTAGAAAAAATGTCCTCTATTGCTTCGTCTTGCCGAGTCAAAGTAAAAAAATGTCCTCTATTGCTTCGTCTTGACGAGTCAAAGTAAAAAAATGTCCTCTATTGCTTCGTCTTGCCGAGTCAAAGTAGAAAAAAAAATGTCCTCTATTGCTTCGTCTTGCCGAGTCAAAGTAGAAAAAAATGTCCTCTATTGCTTCGTCTTGCCGAGTCAAAGTAGAAAAAATGTCCTCTATTGCTTCGTCTTGCCGAGTCAAAGTAGAAAAAATGTCCTCTATTGCTTCGTCTTGACGAGTCAAAGTAGAAAAAAATGTCCTCTATTGCTTCGTCTTGACGAGTCAAAGTAGAAAAAAAATGTCCTCTATTGCTTCGTCTTGCCGAGTCAAAGTAGAAAAAAAATGTCCCCTATTGCTTCGTCTTGCCGAGTCAAAGTAGAAAAAAATGTCCTCTATTGCTTCGTCTTGACGAGTCAAAGTAGAAAAAAAAATGTCCTCTATTGCTTCGTCTTGACGAGTCAAAAAAAAAAAATGTCCTCTATTGCTTCGTCTTGCCGAGTCAAAAAGTAGAAAAAAATGTCCTCTATTGCTTCGTCTTGCCGAGTCAAAGTAGAAAAAATGTCCTCTATTGCTTCGTCTTGACGAGTCAAAGTAGAAAAAAATGTCCTCTATTGCTTCGTCTTGACGAGTCAAAGTAAGAAAAAAAATGTCCTCTATTGCTTCGTCTTGACGAGTCAAAGTAGAAAAAATGTCCTCTATTGCTTCGTCTTGCCGAGTCAAAGTAAAAAAATGTCCTCTATTGCTTCGTCTTGCCGAGTCAAAGTAGAAAAAAATGTCCTCTATTGCTTCGTCTTGACGAGTCAAAGTAGAAAAAAATGTCCTCTATTGCTTCGTCTTGCCGAGTCAAAGTAGAAAAAAATGTCCTCTATTGCTTCGTCTTGACGAGTCAAAGAAAAAATGTCCTCTATTGCTTCGTCTTGACGAGTCAAAGTAGAAAAAATGTCCTCTATTGCTTCGTCTTGACGAGTCAAAGTAGAAAAAAAATGTCCTCTATTGCTTCGTCTTGCCGAGTCAAAGTAGAAAAAAATGTCCTCTATTGCTTCGTCTTGCCGAGTCAAAAAAAATGTCCTCTATTGCTTCGTCTTGCCGAGTCAAAGTAGAAAAAATGTCCTCTATTGCTTCGTCTTGACGAGTCAAAGTAGAAAAAATGTCCTCTATTGCTTCGTCTTGACGAGTCAAAGTAGAAAAAAATGTCCTCTATTGCTTCGTCTTGCCGAGTCAAAGTAAAAAAAATGTCCTCTATTGCTTCGTCTTGCCGAGTCAAAGTAAAGTAGAAAAAAATGTCCTCTATTGCTTCGTCTTGACGAGTCAAAGTAAAAAAAATGTCCTCTATTGCTTCGTCTTGCCGAGTCAAAGTAGAAAAAATGTCCTCTATTGCTTCGTCTTGACGAGTCAAAGTAGAAAAAATGTCCTCTATTGCTTCGTCTTAAGGAATTGTTTCGTCTTGCCGAGTCAAAGTAGAAAAAATGTCCTCTATTTCTTCGTCTTGACGAGTCAAAGTAGAAAAAATGTCCTCTATTGCTTCGTCTTGCCGAGTCAAAGTAGAAAAAAATGTCCTCTATTGCTTCGTCTTGACGAGTCAAAGTAAAAAAATGTCCTCTATTGCTTGTCTTGACGAGTCAAAGTAGAAAAAATGTCCTCTATTGCTTCGTTGCCGAGTCAAAGTAAAAAAAATGTCCTCTATTGCTTCGTCTTGCCGAGTCAAAGTAAAAAAAAATGTCCTCTATTGCTTCGTCTTGCCGAGTCAAAGTAGAAAAAAATGTCCTCTATTGCTTCGTCTTGCCGAGTCAAAGTAGAAAAAAATGTCCTCTATTGCTTCGTCTTGACGAGTCAAAGTAGAAAAAAATGTCCTCTATTGCTTCGTCTTGACGAGTTGAAAAAATGTCCTCTATTGCTTCGTCTTGCCGAGTCAAAGTAAAAAAAAATGTCCTCTATTGCTTCGTCTTGCCGAGTCAAAGTAGAAAAAAATGTCCTCTATTGCTTCGTCTTGCCGAGTCAAAGTAAAAAAAAATCAATGTTCATATTCATTATGGGCAATGTTTACACCGAGCCAGAGATTCTGAAATGATTACAACATGCAGGTATTGTTAATATTAATGATGCCAATATTTAATAAGACGCTTCTATTCGAGAAGAAAACGAAGATTGATGAAGTGACAAAGATGTGGTTCTACCGAAGAATGTAAAGAAGGCAGTAAACAGAACATGTGAGCAATAAGGAAGTTTTTGGGCAAATGAAAACTACAGGTATAATGATATTTGCAGTCACGAATCTGTTGTTAGATAGCTCGTTACTTGGCCAGAGGCTGGCATTTGGTCGATACCATCTGTATCAACTGGGTGAAAGAGTATGATGTTGACAGAGCCGTAACCACTCATGATCTTCAGATTACATCATTGATGATTTAGCCAGGTGCATTATCCCGATGTATTTCTAAATAGAAAAGTACAGATAAAAATTCTGGAACATATAATGAGGAAATAGTGCCTGAAGAAATACAACTAACAGGACATATTGAAAAGAAGAGAAACAGGGAAGTAGCGAGTAATCTAATTAACGAATTTACACGAATGGATGGCAGAAGAAGAAGAAAGAGATATGGTATTTGGTAATGGTACTATTAGCCATTCCCTTATAAGGAAACATTTGGAATTCATTGACCGAGCAGCCAGTACTGCATTATGTTTAAATTCATAGGTTTTTCAAGTTCAGTAGCTGTTATCGCTCTTTTCAGGTTTGATGTAGGTTTCCTTCCTAACCTTTTGTTTGAAATAGTGTGGAATGTTAATATTATGTCACTATGTTCTATTGAAGTTACATGTGCATTTTACTTGTTGCTACTGTTGATAGCCTTCAAGAGTGGAATATTCCCAGTAAAACTCCAAATCAATTTCACATCTAAGTAGCCATTTGAAAAGGATCAAAGTTAATTTTTAACCTTGATGTCCTCAACTTTTCGTATTTTTGATTACAACTGCTTTCAATCAGTTTCTATCGATGATGGTAAACGGTACATTTTCACAAATCTTAGTAGGAGGTTACCTTCTGTTACTTCTTGTACTTACACATGACCACACACCCACATTATAATAAAGGTAATTAAGCTTCCCGCAAATTATATACTGGCCATATATATTACATTTTATGCTGTTGCAAATAAACTTTAGACAGTTTTTCAATTAAAATTATTGTTAAAAGAAGAATTTGTAAAACTGAAGTTTAATCAGTAATTATGTGAGTTAAGAAAAATAAATTTGGTTCTTTTTATTATATGTTTATTAATGTTCTCACATCTGCACAAAGAAATATATTCTTATAGGGCATTATTATTTCCAAATTAAATAGAATTTCCGGAATTCCACATGTGTAATACGCCTTCATTCATAATAGGCACCCCTAAAATTGTGCTGTTCGTGTGGGAAAAAGCTTCAACTCACGCATAATACGTAGCCTTGTTTGGTAATCTAACCCGATAAATTGTACCTCTCCAATTTCATTACGGCCAGCGTTTCCTAACTCTTGTTAAAAATGGTTTTTAAACATAGAATCATTCTAAATTAATTTTATAATAATTTTTATTTTATTTTACATTTGTAAGTATTGTTATG
Source organism: Acanthosepion pharaonis (assembly GCA_903632075.3). Taxonomy (NCBI): domain Eukaryota; kingdom Metazoa; phylum Mollusca; class Cephalopoda; order Sepiida; family Sepiidae; genus Acanthosepion; species Acanthosepion pharaonis. Next base: position 720,642 of record CAHIKZ030004651.1, read on the forward strand.
ATTGTATTTGACATCTTTATGGGTTCGCAATCGCCGAATGTTACAGTCAAATTGTGGTATGTTTGTGGTGAGTAGACATTTCGCAAATGAAATCGGCCTATGAAAGTGCAAATTTTAAAGAAATTTTTGTAGCTGTGCATAATAGGCACCCCTAATTTTGCTTATTAGTTTTTTAGAAAAAAAATGCTTATTATACATGGTAAATTACGCTAATACATTAAATTTACCCACGCTTTATGATTCAGAGAATTATTAAACAATCACCAACAAATAATCTAGCTGATGATTGCGACATTTTTAAACTGAAGACATTGCAATCTACAACCTTCTTATAATATTCCAATCACTCCTTTTCTATCAAATGTTACGAAATCGTAAATACTGATAATTTCATCGTCTAAAATTCCACGGCGGTGTACGTATTAGATTTGTATTTTCCCTCCAACGAAGCATCAATCGCTTTTGTTAAAAGAAATCAAAATTTGAAATTACAATTATACAAACACTTCACAAAGTTTCAGCAGAAATGTATTTATTTTTGTCAATTCATCAGTTCCAATATGAAAGAATAAATGTTAAACAGAACTGAACAAAGATAACACCAGCTTGAAAACGAAAATTATTATATTCAAATTTCATCAGTTGGATATAAACCTGATGCGATAATACTCAATATCCCAACAACCTACTGTTTCGTAATCATAGTTTTTTGTATTTTATTTTTTGGAATTTTAATTTTCCGACGACAATTCTCGGATTCAAATGTGTTTTAATTCCCGTGAAATTGCATTTGTTCAAAAACACTTCACTCACGCAATTTAACATTAAAATAGCTCTAAAAATAATAACAAAAGAACAATTCTCGCCGTCAAATTCATCAGATAACATTAGACAGCTTCTGCTTGATAAATCGATGTTATACTTCTCACCAGCACAAACATGTGTCATGCAATGACAATCGACTGATTCAGTCCTTAAAACAAAATCAATCAATTGTTTACACACAATGCTGTTCGTTTAAGCACAATAGTAAGCTTTTTCGAAATTCATCAAACTTCAAACACACAGACGACATTTGTATTGATTACGATACATTAAGTCCATTGAGACATTAACATTTCTACAGGTTCTTCATTGTCTTTTAACTTTTAATCACGAGAAAAAAAAGAATACTGCTCAACGATTATCGCAAAAACAACCACCAAATGATAAGCAAATAATTGGACAACTTTCAAATGGTACAAACCTTCTAACAGCAGCTCATACAACGTTTAATAAACCACTATAAGTTAGTTTTCACAAAAAATCTCTAAAAAAATTATTCCCACTTCTTTTCTCGGAACTTACTACAGAGTGAATATCCTGAGCATGATGATAAACTACACGCGGGAGCAAAGCCTGTAATCGCGAGTTTTGGAGGCGCACGGAGCCACCTTTTAATTGCTGTTGATCCCAGGCCCACCCTAACCCGGTGTGGTAGCACCTGTTAGTGTCCCCAGTTATGGCCGGGAACTACCTACTCAGTTCTATTCAACTTCGATATTTACCCGAAGCCCCTCCACAAGGCCGGGTTTTATGAGGGGCATTCCGAGCACGTACGCTCGGACAAAGATTTTCCATAGAACACGCATACACGGTGCCGGGTTGCTGTCTACCTCTCCACACTAGACTGGGTTCTTCTCTGCCCGGAGGCAAGAGAGGTCGAAAAGTAGTTCTGTTCAACTTCGTTAATTACCCAAGTCATCCCCACAAGGCGGGATGTGGCACAAGGCCGACATTTTATGTGGAGCGTTCCAACTCGTAGGCTCAGGCAAAAATATCCCGTAGACCCTGTATACATGGGGCCGGGTTTGTCTACCTCCTCAACCAAGAGGCTACCCATCGGCATAGACGCGCCTGGTTCCATTTCTACCCAAAAGCAGAGAGTTCAGCAAGACAGGCCCGAGCCTGCTAGCGAACTAACTGCTCAGTTCTGTTCAACTTCCACTCTCTCAGTAAGAGAGTGTGTTATTTATGTTTTTAGATCATTCCATCTTATGAGGCTTTTCCGATACTCCACAACAGTATTAAAGTACAAAAATACATTTTTATAGTAAAATTACCAGTAGTACATTTTCATATTTAAAAAAAGTACCATCAATATATTTTTGAAAAAAAAATACCGGCAATATATTTTTTTGTAAAAGAAATTGCTAATGCCCCCAAGAAAATTAAACATTAAAATTAGACATTACAAACCCATAAGGAGCTGATATGCCGTTAAAAAAAAGCTACATTGAGAGAGAGGGAGAGAGAGAGAGAGTAATTTCTTACAAATGCACAAAGCCACAAGAACATTTTCAATCTCATACCATGGAAAGAACATTAATATTTTCTATATAATTATTGAATGAGAAGAGGGATATTTCTGGCAGTATAATAAACACTTTAGATGGCTGTTTGTCAATTATGTGAATAACATGGGTGAAACTTCCATCAGATATAGCATGACGAATAATGAGAAAGCGCTTTCAAGCAAAATAAAACTCCGTGGGCCGGAACATAAAGTAGTTAACTAATTTAAATGTTTTAGCTTGATTATCAGTGAAGAGAGCTCCATAGAAAAAGTAATTTCAAAAGTAGCAAAAAAAGAAAAAAAAAAGAAAAATAAGATGGCGGCTCTCACAACACTAAGAGACATCTCGAATGACAAAAACATCTGTTTTAAATCAGGGATAATACTGTTGTATGCATTTGGCCTTCTCAGTCTTTCAGCATACCTGTGAATCTTTGATATTAACAATGAAATCCAAGCTTTAGAAATGAGATACTTCAGAACTATTCTAGGCATCTCCTATGTAGACAGCATAAGAAATGACGAAGTGCACAACACCATTAGTCAAGAAATATATCCCTCTGAAAACCACATACCCACGGTTAAGAAGAGAAAGTTGAAATAACATAACCACCTCAAAAAATCAATAATCCTTTCACTGCCATTCTGGAAGTTTCCACTTTAGGCAGAAGAAGAAGAGGCAGACAGAAGGAATATGTTTGAACCTTTACTTAGTGGAGTTGGAAATCATTCACAGAGATTTAGACATTACCACGCAAACGGAATATATGTTGAAAGCTAGTCAAGTGCGCAATCGCACATTGACCTTATACAACACTGGGATTGAGGATGGTAATGATGATGATGAGGAGGAGGACGAGGACGAGGACGAGGACGAATGAAAACGTAATCATTTTTGTACAAAAAGTGTATCAATTCTTTTGAGTATTTATCCAATAAAGTACGTATAACATTAGCATTAATAATTTTCAAACATTTAGAATTCTAAGTCATTCTCCCTAAAAGTTAATTCTTGCTCGGGCCGTCGAACTCTTATCGATATAAACATTCACCATAAATCAGTTGTAGGTTGAGTCATTTTCTTGAGATCTAAGCTCTGTGTTGATAAAAATTTCGTATATTTCGCTTTCGTTTGCGTTTAATCATCTCCTTCCTGACACATCTTAGCCGTCCAAATTCCTGCCACTACTTCTTCGCACTCATGTCCCTTACGCAAACTCTATTAGGCATTGTATTGGTAGTTCCAACTTTATAGTAATTTAAAAAACAAACGAAATCGTTTTTGATAAAAGCTAAATTAATTTAACAAAAATATAAAATTAAATGATGTTTAATAACAGGGCTACCAAAAGATAATTTTTCAAATTATTTAAACAATACTGAATTTGTTATTATCAAAATTACATGTCAGAAGAACTAATGCTTTATGTATACGAAGAAAAATTGTCTGGCACGACACAACAGACCAACTGTTCTTGACGTAAAACAAGCAATCAATTCAATATAATGAATCTGTTTATCATCATTTATGAAATGTCGCTTTATCTTTTTCTCTTCTATGCGCAATCAATCTAAAAATCGGTTCACAAAAGCTTATTTCAAAAAAAAAGTTATGACACCTTTACTGGTCTCACTTAAAACACACTAATTTCTTACATAGAAGGGCACAGAAGTTGAAAGATTGCTTCAACGTTCATTAAAACATATTAGCAAGAAATTTGATTTTTTTACTATCGAAATCAGTAAATTTGAAAGCCTATTTTAATTAAAATTAAATTAATGCGTTATGAATGTCATGATGCCAACATTATTAGATTAAAATATTTTATTCAAATTTTTAATGTATTTTAAATTGCTATCATTACTTATCGATTGGATTAATTAAAAATATCTTCCATAAGAAAAAATTTAAATCATTCAAATATTTTTTCAATGATTTATTTAAAACCCTTAGTTAAAAGGCTGCAAAAACCAATTATAATTTGATGTTTGGTGTATTTAAGTATGAAGTTATTATAATTTAACTAGTGTGCTGTCAAAATTGGCGGAAGGATGGAATGCAATATAAATAAATCCAAGTACACTTTTGTGACTGAAAATATTTCGTCGTTAACGTTAATTATTGAACGGTGTACAATAATACAATATTGTTTATAAACACCACAGGAAAGATATCAGTATTTTATTATCATTGTGCGTGCGCGTGCGTGCGATAAACACACGCAAACATAGCTTTTTGTACACGCGCTTTTGTGAAACACCTTAGGTAATTCTGTTTAGTCAAATTTGGTCAGAAATTTAAACAGAAACGCCAGTGATAGTGAAATTTCTCCCCTCCATCTATCTTTCTTTCTTTCTTTCTTTCTTTCTTTCTTTCTTTCTTTCTTACATTCTTTCTTTCTTTGAAGTTGTATATCTGTTTCTTTTCGTGGCTACTTTTCATCACTCCTTTCGCTTTGATCGTAGTTCGCAGAGAGAGAGACAGAAAGAAGGGGTTTGCTTTGTAGTTCTACAGCGTGGTAGGTTTTTACATGTGCACGTGAATGAGGTAAGATTTCTGCACGTCTCATGTCAAAATTTTCCACACTGCCTTTGTCGCACAAAAACTTATAACAATATATATATATATATATATATATATATATATATATATATATATATATATATATATATATATATATATATATGTATGGCGTATTATATTTAAGGATGCCAAACCTACGGAACTAGATCCATGCTAATAATAATCCGACCGAAGATCATTTTTGGTTATATTTATCTTACAAAATAGCAAATATATAATGAAATGATATCAATAGCATTCGTTCAGAGAGATTCTTTAGCATCTTTCTCGTAGCTATATCTAGGATTATATTTGTTTTGAAAACGCAATGTAAATACTAAGATTTTATTCTAACACATAATCTCAAATAATCTTTAAATCCATTAGAATTTTAATATCTTAAATGTTCATGCGATATCATAATGCACACACATGTCCTTGATATTATGGACTCGTGCCATATTAAGCCCAAGGAAGCATCAGTGGACGTTTTAGCAGGGGATTCAAGATTCATTAGAATTTCTCGTATATTTCGTTTGTGCATCTCTCTTCCATTTACTTGCTTAAATTCAATGTCAATTCACATCTTTTGTCTTTTTAATTCCTGTTCTTTTCTTTTATGCTTCTTTTCTCAATAATAAATTTTCTCTATTTATCTTACCAAACTTCAGAGAAAAATCTTGCTATTATTGAAAATCTCGAAGGGAAGAAGTTACTACACTACGACTACGAATAGGTCACACTAAAATTACGCGTTCCTTCTTACTGAAACAAGAAGAAGCACCATGGTGCCCTACCTGCCAAACCCAATATACAGTAAAATAGTTTATAATTGAATGCATAGATCTTGATTCGAAGACACAATCTCTTCAAGGAAAATAGGCTAACAGAACTATTCAAAAATATAAAAATAAATAGAATTATAACATATTATTATATAAATATATTATACAATCATGTTAAATAACATATTATATATAAAAAGATTGAAAATTTTCACTCGTGTTTAATTATATTTGTCTACGCATTTTCAATTGAGGATGGACCTTCCTGTCACAATTTATTTTTCATTAATAACATCTGAAAAGAAGATTGCCAAAATCGTGTCTGGCATGAAATTGCATGCTAAGCAGTGGGTATATTATTAATTTCAACTTTGCAGCTTGGTGACCCATTACAGAGGGCCTACAATGAACTTAAGCACAGTTAGAGTGTGTAAAACTGGTTTGAGCAGGAACAATATTCTTGTTTGTCATAAGCGTTGTTCCCAGCGAACCTGAACAGTCATTAAGTTACGTCCTTTTCTGCACATTCTTACGAATCAATTAAATACGACCAGATATGTTTCTAGAAATTCCTCATGACAACCAAGAATCTATTACAAACATAAATTTGATGTTTGTTCATTTGGTTAGGATTTGGGAAATGAGTAGATCTGAGAACTTCGAAGAATCCGTTTTTCTGCAATAGAAAAACAGATAATATTTGTACTATGTGAAATTTTAACGAATTTCGGATAAAAGAAGTCAAGCAAGAATAGATTGTTTTTACCTCAGCCAGACTTTTGTCTTTCCCGTGACTGAAAACTGGCTGAGGTAAGAACAGTCCTACCTTTTCAAATGTCTGCCTCTGTGAGTTTTAATAGTTATGGCATATGACAAACGAACAGAACAAGGTAAATGGCAAGTTGGCTTCGATTGGAGCCAGCTTTATTCTGAGGATGAGAACAAGTCTGCAGCTAATCAAGGAAGCTTCTGTTGAATGCTGATGCATGACCACCGCTTCCGGTCTTGTACCATTGCAGAGTCCATTCTGGATAGAAATGTTACGAAGAAGCATTACTATTGAGCCGGGTTTTAAACTCAGTTTATGAGAAGTCATTACTGATGGTGTCAATGATTTTACAATTTCAAGTGGTTAGTGCTCAGCCTCAGTAGTCACCTGGTCTCAAAACATATTCATTGATCAGGAGGCAGTCTGAATTCTTTGGTGAAAAAATTACTCAGTTCCTTCTCGATTCCTCAGATGTATTGTTAAAGATATTATCCACCAGAGAACTATCAATGCATGAAATTTGAGGCAATTCTATGTCATCAACAGCAAGACTAAGATCTTGTGAAGTTGCTGATGTTCCATTTTCAAGATGCAAGAGCCATGCAGCAAATTCCCTTTAATCTACTGTTGTCCTGATGTTTTGAATTAATCTGTATTGGATAGAAATCAGCCATAGACAAGAATTATTAATATAGATCCCAATGATTGCTTCTTAGGAATATGGGTAGAACTTGCCTAAAGTCTTCCGCCTCAAGAGCACAACTTTACCACCAAAAACATCGGCAATGCCAGTGATATCTCACAAGGCTTTATTAATAGCATGAAGAGCAAATGTAAGGATCATAGAAGCATTATCCAAGATGATCAAATACAAGTTTCGTAAATAATTTGCATTGTCTGGAGTTGCTGGTACATTACAAACGCTGGTCTCCGTGAGTGAGACAGGCAATTTGAACAAACTCTGGATAATCTTTCCACCTGAGAGTAGTGTAGAGGCAATACCTGTCCAAGCACCACAGCACACTTTGCAGTTCGTAGATAAGAAATTATGGTATTAAACATATAAGTTTTATTACAACCTTCTGGTGCATCTACATAGAAACAGAAGTAGTTGGGCACCTCATCTCCCTTCATCTTATCTACAAATTCACAGCATTAGCAATGAGTCTCTCAGCAATTGTTGCAATGTCTGGGTGATCGAGGTCTTCATGATGGTGAAGCTGCGGTGCTCAAGCAGCCCAATTACCAAAAAAAATAATGCCATTCTATATCAGAATTGCATCAGTTGAGTGCATCGCCATATTTTTTTCTGGTCATTGTGAAAGTAAAATCTTTGTTTGTCTTCAAGATGTACAAGTCTGTAGACATTTTGAGATGTCTCATGTAGCTTGAACTCTGACAGTCTCCACATAGCTTCCGGAGGAGAAACACATCGGCAAGCAAGATAATTAGTAATTCTATTGTGAGCTTGATTCTGTTCACGATCTGCCGCTAGGTTGTTTCTTACTTTAACAGAATCACAGTTATGTCCCTTGAACACGTACATGAAGATATATTCAATGCTTTTCACTGATCAAAAAGACTGTTGAGACACGATGAAACGAGGAAAGGAAATGAAAGAATTGCAGTCCCAAAAAATGTGACTGGGTTTTCCAAATAAGGGCAAGACAACCCTTAAAAACGTGATCTTTTAACGATAATGTCATTTAGAAGCCATCATAAAAAATTTTCTGATGCAAATTTAATTGTTCGAAATTTCATGAAAGTGGGTTGTAACATATGCAAAATAGTATGTTTACTACAATTTTCTGAAACACAAAGAAGGCAAAAATAATTTCATTCATTTCCGAATAAGTCCTGTAAGTTGCTAATTTTAAATGCGAATGAAATAAAGTGTAGAAATAAATAAATTAAACATTAGATTTAAAAATGAATTCAAGTTTATCTTTCAAACGTTGTTGTTTCAAAACAATTCTAACAAAAAAAGAAGTAAAACAGTCTTCTTTATGAAATAGGAGTTAAAAATATTTGAAAGGAAATGGCAAAATGATATAAGAATCTCAAATAGAAATTTAATAAGTTAAAATAAAAATTATTTTTCTAGAATTAGGTTCTAATCTCTTAAGTGAAATTAAAAATAGTAAATGTGTTGTAAAATATGTAAAAAACAAACAGTTTACTACAATGTTCTGAAAAAAACAGAACGCATTTCACAATACGCCATGAAAGTTTCCGGCGATTATTTGCTTTTTACAAGAATTTCCAAAGCAATGTGTTTTTCAGCTGAAATATAGGCGCAAAAATACTAACGTAAATATGACTCGAGTCGCCGACTTAAAAAAAAAACAAGATTTTGCCGAAATTTCGAACGTGTTAGGAAGTATTAAGAATTTAATAAAATAACAAAAAACTACTTTTGTCTTTCCTCTTAATAATAACAAACATTTTGACGATAATTGCTTTTTGTTAGGTTTGGGGCCTGCTATGCTGTTTTCGGCAAAAAAAAGTTCAGCTTCATACACAAAGGAAGTACAAGATAATATATATACAAAGCACGAAGAAAAAATTGATAAAAATGGAATGTTATTGTCATCGTCCATTGCCGCTCTTCTAACTGCCTTGGTTTGGGTAAGGGTGAGGGTGAGGATGTTTCTTTGAAATTCGCCGGCATTTGATAACAGGAGTTAGATTTCATTGAAAAATACATCCCTACCCACTACCAAAACGTAGCAATAACTGATACATTAAATTATATATTGACATATTGAACACCCAGTCACCCCTGTCTAGAAAAATAGATTTATCTGTAACCTTGGAAACATGAATTTTGTTTTCACTGTTTATTTAAAACCCAGTAATTTTAAAAAGTTACTCTAAAATTCGCTTGATGATGAAATGAAACTAATG
>CAHIKZ030004651.1:732500-767500 GCA_903632075.3 Acanthosepion pharaonis
TAGTGGAATATCACCAAAGATAAAAAGAATCTGAGATAAATATTAATGGGCTAACACAGGTGAGAACAAACAAAGATATATGCAATCAGTCGTAGATTTTCTATGATAGTGCGATTAATGTGCCCACAACAGGATGGATGTACATCCGGTAATCTAGCTATATTCTATGTGCTGCATCCCTTAGACGGACATGACTCTTAACAACATCCTATTGCGTGTGGCTCTCAGCAGTTCCACCCGCTTTGCGCTCATATATTTACGCATGCTTGTCAACAAAATGTCTCACTGCCTCCCTCCATCTCTCTAGGTCTCAATATAAAATCCATTTCCTCATCATTTCTGCTGGTTTTTCCTGTTTCGAAGTGTTCTTTCTTGTTACCATTTTCTTTATAACTTTCTTGTTGCTCACTCGCTACGTCCATGGAATTTTGAAATCCATCTGTAGAACGACATTTCTGCTGTCTCTAGTTCATTTCCTTACTTGTCGAGTGAATATGGATATCACATAGCAATTCATTATTTTCTTTATTTCTAACAAACCTTTTTTTTTTCGTTTCCAATACCTCCTTTATCTTTTGAAATGTTTAGGAAAAGATCAAATTCTTCAGCCTGCCATTATTATCCTCATTTGTGTCCTGCAGAATATTCAACGAACTTCTGATCCTATTTGCAATTTCCATCATGTTTGACATTGTACAAGTTCTGAAGTCATTAAACTTTTCTCTTTATCTTCTCGAATCAGTCTCACAACACACTGAGAATTTAAACAAGAAATTTCTTTATGAATTTGATACTTCCAATCTGTCTGTTACATACAAATGACTGACATTTGTTTACAGCGACGCACAAACGAAATCACTTTCATTCTAATTGCGGTATCATTGTTAAGTTTCGAAAATAAAAGTTTATATTTCAATGATTCATGAAAATATTTTATATTGTAAGACAAAACCCACACGCACACACACACTATATGTGCAGATCTCACTTCACATGACCTATGGCGATAGAGACTTGGAAAGTGTCCAGGGTTCTATAGCATTTGCGGAAAAGTCGGTGTAAATAAACTCCTAGTGAGTATAAAACATAAAAAAATCTTACACACAACACATCCATGGGACACAGAATGAAGACAGTTCTCTTCCTGCCTGCACAAAGTCTGTAGAAGAAACTTGATCCGAACAGATCTTAAAAACCGTATATGTTTAACAGAACAAGCCTTGTGAGGCAGCATGAACAGCCCATCAACATCCTGGAAGCGCAACCCTAACAAACTAATTAAGTCAAGAGATTACTGTTACTAACTCCGTCATAAACTATACAGACAATAATGAAAACGGTGAAAATGAAAAAAGTTAAACAGAATTTACACCGATTTGTTTATATTGAATAATAAATTTAATTTAGTTGTGGCTCCTTATTTACACCTCCACCACCACCTGTTTGCCTTTTCAGTTTCAGTTTCATTGCTGTGCCTTTAAAAGGATGTGTTTCTTCTATTTCAAAGTCATTGATATATATATATATATATATATATATATATATATATATATATATATATATATATATATATATATATAAATTAAATGATTTAAAATATGGTTTCTTCGCTACACAGGAATTACCATGTTTCAAAAATACAAGCTAAAAACTTAAAATTTAATTATACAATTAAATTAAAAGCATTATTTCTGTTTCATCTTCAAGCGAATTTAAAAAAAACTTATTTTTAAATTTACTGAGTTTTAAACTCACATACAATTTTTTTATTTCCAAGGATACAGAGAAAGCCAATAATTTAGACAGGTGCGGTAGCGTGTTCCTTTTTATTAATTATTATTGTATCAATTATGAGTTACGTTCGAAAAAGAGGTTAAGTATTGGGATGGTAGTGGTGCTTTTTTTCAACAACGAATATTATATATATATATATATATATATATATATATATATATATATATATATATAATTCAATTTGAAGTTTTTAGCTTCGGTTTTTGAAGCATGGTAATTCCTGTGTAGCAAAGAAACCATATTTTAAATCAGTTAATTTATAAAATTTATGCTCTGTAAATTTACATTGAGCACTGTTTTGTAAAAATAATAATATCAATAAGAACACCGGATTATATATCTTATTTATATTATATAACTTTCTTTTTTATATATATATATATATATATATATATATATATATATATATATATATATATATTTGTGAGTGTGTGTGTGTGTGTGTGTGTGTGTGTGTGTGAATTAAAGATTAAATGCAGATCAAATATGGATAGGAATCTGACAGGATGATAAAATAAAAATACAAATAGGAAATGTATATCAATCTAAAATGTTTCACTTTTATGAACGCTTCGTCAGAGATTGAGAGAAAACAAACAAAATGACTGCCCTTTTCAATTGTTCATGTCAGTTTTCATTGGTCAGAGACTTGTCACATGTAATAAAACTGTGGATAATTCTAAGTGTATGTAGGTTTGTGAAGATGCTTGTATGTCTAAGTCGATAACTGATGCTAATTTGTATTTGTAATTGTGTCCGTGTGTCTGTCTAGATGTGGGCATTGGGGCACCTTGAGACAGTGTAATAGTTAGCAAACTTGTCTCGGTAGAACAATTACGACTGAGTAGTGAGTTCGATTCTCACTGTCTGTCCCATACTTTCGGTATGGAAAGTCACTATATAAGTGGTCAATGAGGTCAGCACCGAGCATCCACCGTCTGTTTCATGCTTGTATGCAATCTTTAAGCAGAGGATCATCTTTGTGGAAGATGAGACCGTCTTCTGTGCTCTGTGTCAATTCAGAACGTGGGTGATCAAGGATTTCCACAACATCCTCTCTTTTGTAGCTGGGAGCAATATTTGTCATTTTACTACCAACGGCGAATGTCCACTACAGAACCTGTCTTCTCCTGCCACCACAGAACCAGTTGTGTCATCCCATAGGATATATATATATATATATATATATATATATATATATATATATATATATATATATATATATATAATCATATGACTTTTACGTATGTGATGATTATTACTAAGACAGAGGAAAATATGAGAGTTTTGTGACACAAATTGAAGACATATATATGTCAATATATGTAGATTAACATACTGAGGAAAATCTATGAAGAGATTATCATACAAGAAATAGATATATGGTTTCTATCATTTTTAAATGTAAATATGGCTGTACAAATTGTATTTATAGCAATATGATGAGATGAAGTGATTGTCATACAAATATAATTAGAAAAGAACTGTTGTAAAAAACATAGAATAAAGAATCAATAAATATGTGGATATCTGAAATGGAATTCTTTAAGCATATCTGCATTAGGCATATTTAATTAGTTTCCCAATTATTTTCGAAAGGACATGAATACATAACATGTCCATACGCAAAAATAATGTAAAATAAAACATAATAACGGGAACATAGTTTTAGTTCTATGTTCTTTTTTGAAAACTGTGTCAATGTCTTGATTGTTTTGCTTATTTTAATCACAAAATGTACAAAAGTTTTACTTTTGTAATTGGGAGATCTAGCAATAAATATGATAAGAACCAATTAGATAGATATGAATCGTTAGTCGATATCTACCTAACTAATGAATTTGTACACGCTGACATCGTCTTCTATGTGCTGTGTTCTTTCAAGACGTGGTTGATCAGAGATCTCCACAGCATCCTCTCTTTTATTAATTCGGAGCAATGTCTTTTTACTACCACCAGCATTCTTTGTTCTGCCAACCATTGAAAAAAGCTCGTTAAAAAGATTACTCTGCCCTTATTAGTTTATTATACTCCAATGCGTTTCAACGTTTTCAATCCTTCTTCTTCATTATGTGTCCTAATGATTTCAACTGTTTTTTTTCATATTCTATTTATGTGAACATTTTTTTCCATCTATGGCAATTTATTCTGAAGAATACATCTCTGTTGCCTCAAGTCTTATCTTTTTTTTGTGAGGACATTGTCCAGCATTTATAAGCATATCGAGGTAATGGTATATGGGCTCATGTCGGAGTGATTAGAACGTTCGCTTTCTGGCCATGAGACCCGGGTTCGAATCTCACCATGGTCGATTTGTCAGGAAGGCGACTTCTTGATGTTGTCCGTCGAAATGCTTCGAAAACAGGCCAAGGGTTAGTCCAAGCCTTGGGAGACGTCGGTGGTTGTGCTAGCACGAAGTCAAACGTCATCTTTGTCCAAGACTTTGAGCGTGCTAACCTTGTTCGAACTGTTGATCATATTATATCTCCCAGTAACTATAACTAAGATCCCCTCCGCATAGTTTCAGTATAATCCACAATTGTGCTTTGTGGGTGTTGAACAGACACAAATGTGCCTGAGAAGGCGTCTACAACGGGGGTTAGCTAGCCGTCCTAGGAGTCTGGCATTCTCAAATACGAGTGTCTGCGCAATTTGCATTTACATTTTAGAAGGAATAATATTACATATATATTTCTTGTCTACATGCGTTTAATTTGAAGTGCTCCTAAATTATATATACACTGTATGTGGTATTTTTTCTTCTATTATTGCTTGGATTAGTAGATGACAGAGAACAATTTGACATTACTGATCTATAGAATGATTAGTGGGCAAAAAATATGAAGCACTATCTCTGAGGTGGCAGCTGGTCTAGGTTTCCTTGGACAACAACAACAAGCACATGAAAAGCATAAGATAATTCCAAAGTAAGGGTAGACGGACGTGCAATCATCTACAGTTGTATAATAAACGAGACTATCGGAAATTCAAAATGATATAACTATCTAACGAAGGGCTACAGTGCATCAAATCACATCCACGTGAAATGCTGGTGTCACTCAGACCATCGGTTAACACACTAAACATTGTACATTGCATTCTATCTGGTTTCGGAGGTTATCGGCAAAGATAGTATTATTACTCACATCGCAGCCTGGCTGTCTACAGCTCACCTAAGTTAAAGATCATTGCCATTGGACACTGGAATACTGGCGGTCAAATAATCCATGCTTCCAACGCTTTCAGGTAGATGATTGATTTTATTAGAAGGATTACACATAGGGCAATGATATTTTGTAAAACGGCAATTGCTCAGTCACGGTGTTGTTATTGTGTTTTTGGAGCTTGCAAAGTAGTAAAACTTTCATTACACGTCTAATATAGATAAATCATGCTATTCGCGATATCTCCTGGTGTTGACAGTTTGATCCACGATGAAAAACCACGAAACACCGTGCTCTGGTAAGAGGAAAACATCTCCCAGAAATATGTTTTATTGTGTAAAAATCATTCACTACATATTCATTGTTAATAATGTTTCTATCAAAAGCGTTGCAGATAACAATGGAATTCCTTATAGTTTGTTTCTATATAAACGTTTTGCACAATTGCATTCGTGAATTTCACTGCAAATAAGCAAATAGGTATTGTCTTTGATTAGGAATTTTCCTAAGCGTTATGACTGAGAAATATCATTATTGGTACATTCGTGTTCTTAATAGTCTTTTCAAATTCAAATAGTGTGAAATTGAATGACTAAATGGAAAATGTTGTTGGCTGTTTGGTTCTTAAAAAATCACCAAATGTATGTATTTACATACATAGACTAGCCGATCTCATTCAGTTTTCTGGCACTTTTGTTTTTGTTTTTATGCCTTTTGTTTTAGCGATTCCACATTGTAATAGCAACTGTTTTGTTAGAAGACAAGATTTTGGATGTAAATGTATTCTGAACGTAAATAAATTTTGGACGTAATTCTGAAATTAATCTATTTTCAATACATTTTAGCTATAATAAATTTCTTTCACTTTTAATTAAAACTGAATTATTCAAGTCGAATTATGACCAAACTTATTACTATAAATAACTAATTCAAATTTAAACAACGTTTGAAAGTACAATAAATATTTTATTGTATAATGAAAATGTCATACAGCAATGTTCACATGATAATTTGAATCGTTGTCCTGTGAACAAGCTAGACCACCATGTTTTCTTTTAATTGTCGCTAACAGAACCTTATATTTTGTTGTTTTACTTAGCAAATCAAGTTTTACCCACGTTAATAATACAAGCATAAGCTATGTAAGAAATTGGTTTTTGTACTAAAAAAGTAGGTTTTTATTTCTTATAAAGAGCCAAACAATGATACACGGGAAGCTAAAAAGATGTTATTCCGAATAATGATTATTAGTCTCTATCGTATTTTTTTCTAAACCAAGATATGTATGTGTGTCTCTAGCAAAAAGATATAACAGCATCAGTAAATAAAAATTCTGGAACGGTGTAGATTAGCGGAAAGAAATATAATTAAGACCGGAGTATATATGTTGGTGCATTACAATTCTATGAAGAAGAAGGATGTCTGTGTGTCTGTGTGTGTATCTGTCTATCTGTGTGATACCTTTTCACTCGAGTTCCATCCAACCGGTTTTGACCAAACTTGGCACATACTTTGTACAATGTAAGAGACAGCTTCGTAGAGTAAAAAGTCGATATTTTTTTTGAAAACTCAATAATCGATAAGGCCGATCAAAAGTCAAAATTTCAACTTTTTTTCTTCCGATTTCGTTTAAACTCGGTATGTAGGTTATTTACATCATGACGAGTTCAACGATGCCTCATTTTAGCGATAAAATGTGAAAAATTTTTAACGAAAATCTCCCTCAATTTTCAAGCAATCTAATACAACCTTCACTCAAATGTAGCCAACAATAAGTTGATTATTTAACTGTCATTTAAATTGATAATTGAATTTACACATATAGTGATAAACCCGTGTTAATAGCGAAAATGGTAAATTTTACTGGTTACTTTCTTATTTTTCTTTGATATTTCAACCAATTTTCAACAAACTTGACAATTACTTTATAAAAGTATACACTTTTAGATCGCTGGTAGCACACTGACAAACTGAATTTTAAAAACTAGAAAATAATTGTGGTCTGGAATGTATCTCCATGTTACCTGTTTTAACACTTTATGTCCTCGGCTAACTTCGATTGAATAAATACAGTCTACTTCTGTTATATCAGTAACTGCATTAATTCAAAATGTTTTTTTAATGAAAGTACTTTAAAGTAATTGAAGAAGATACTCTCTTACATCTAAAAATGATACTGTTTTTTTAATTGAACGCTTTTTTCTGATCGACTAGCTGAGTATGGCTGCTAGTGGCACATAAAAAAGCATTTTGAACCTCAAAATTAAATATTGCGTGGTCTCAAGAGATGTGATGTATTGATTGGTGGCATTACACTTTTATTATCAGGTGACTTCCGACAAACACTTCAAGTTGTTCCTCGTGGAAACTCTGCTGAGGTACTCAACACTTGCATTATATTATCATATTTGTGGAAGGACATCAAGACGGTAACGTTAAATACTAACATGAGAGCCTATCTTAATAGAGAGCTAATGGCTGGTGAATTTGCATCTCTACTACTGAGAATAGGATATGGCAAGTTTACTAAGAGCGACTATGACAACATTGTAATTATTCCAGGATTGGCCTCAGTTGTTTCTTCATTTGAAGAACTGGAGAACAAGGTATACCAAAATATAGTAGAAAACTATGTGAATTATGAATGGCTAACTGAGCGAGCTATACAAACATCTAAAAACGACTTGGTGCATGTTATCAAACAACAACTGCTCAATGAAATTCCAGATGAGGAAAAAACTTTCTATACCGTGGATTGAACTTTCAATTATGAACAAGCTGGGCAATATCCTACAGAATTTTTGACTTCCTTAGAATTATCTAGTATGCCAACACATAAGTTAAGCCTAAAAGTTGGATTCCCTAATATGTTGCTCTGGAATCTTGATGCTTCAAGATTATGTAAAGGAACAAGAATCTGTGTCAAATGCATAAAACCTCATGTCATAGAAGCTGTGATACTAACTGCTAGAGCAAAAGGAGAACTTACTTTCATTCCTAGAATACCTCTTATTTTATCAGATTATGCAAATGAATTTAAAAGGTTTCAATTCTCAGTAAGAACGTGTTTCGGCATAACTATTAATAAGTTTAAAGGGTAATCACTAACGGTTGTTGATCTCAACATAAATTCACCTCACTTTAGCCATGGACAGTTTTATGTAGGATATTCTAGGGTAGTATCGGTAGAATATTTCTATATCTTAGCACAAGGAAGCAAAACATCAAACATTGTGTATCCAAGGAATTTGCGGCAATCCCATATGCTATTTTAGAGTCCATGATGACAATTGCTGATGCTTTCTACTGTTCCTCCAAGAAACCGTTTGGTCTGCTTAACAAACAAATCTTTTTGCCTCCTAAAATCCAACCTCTGCTTCACGTACTGGGAGTTGGTAACAGAGTAAAGAAGTAGAATTGTTGGGTATGTTCAACATATTTGACACCCGGGCAACGCTGGGTAGTCCCTGCTAGTGATATATGATTTAGAAAAGTCTAGAATGGCTGTAAAATCAACTTTCTTTATTCCATGAACTCCAAATTTTGTCTTTCCATAAATGAGATTTGCTATGAAAGAATCATTTAATAAAGATGTGTTAGTGAGTTCCTTTCCGAGGGCAATATCGAATCAAGAATAATTATGTTTAATGTTCTTTACCTTCACTAAATGCAATGAGAATGGTTTTCTTTTTATTTCTTCCGTGTAAAGGTTATTCATATAATCGTAGTACCTAACATTAAAAACAGTATTCAGATACAATTTTATATGATTTAAGTCAGTATTTATTGATTTCTTCCATGCTTTTCATTTTCTTTTGTTCTTATTACAAAATGTTCCGCCTTTCGTCTTGCTTAAATTTTGGTAAAGTTTAAAAATCGTAAACAGAAATCTTTTAGAAAAAATATGTTTCTCTCCTCCCTTGATTTGTAATAAACCCAACTGTATTCCCCATTGGTTTCTGTTTACTTGAGTTGTAGGAATCAGATCCATTTAAATGTTGCAAAGATATTCAAGTCAGTGTTCACACAAAAAATGGTACTAAACAACATATGTGCGTAAAATTTTCAGGATATATTTTTCTTATTTCTATAAAAAGTATATCTCCTGAATTTCATTTTATATTATCTAACTTGATTCGCAGATTTTGGGATTTATTGTGTGAAAAGACTAAGTGCAACAGAATTCGAAATTAGAAGTCTATTCAAAAAATATAAACTACAGGAAAATATATTTCGTTAATATATTCTACATTTCTAAATAAATCACTTCTTTTGTATGCCGGGTCCATCAAGATTGTGGTTGTAACGTTTGAATCTTTACTATCACTCATTTTCCTCGCTCTATCATTCACTCGTACATGTGGTAGGTAGAGTTACTCGTAGTACCCTCCAGCTTTCAATATCGTGGGAATGTTAAATTATTCAGGCTCACTTTCCTTATTAGGTACCCATAAAATTTCAGCTGGCTCCTTCTGATTTTAAATATTCTTCTTCTTGTTCGCCTCCGCTTCTTCTTCTTCTCCTGCTCCCCCTCTACTTCTTATTCCTTCCTGCTCCTTCCCACAGAATTGTCAACATCTTTTTTTTTCCTTTTCCTTTCAATTTTTTTAAATCCTCCTCGTTTCCTAAATGCTTCGACCATCATGTTCTCAACATCCTTCTTCAGATTCATATATCTGTTGAACTAATATTTTCTTCATCTGTGAAGAAATAGCCCACCATTCATAGCTATATAGATGGATTGATATTATATAGCAGTTAGGAACTCTTTCTAACGAAATTTTCCTACATTATTTACATTATTCGGACTATTGTCCTGATCTTTGTCGCCATATTTATCACAACGTTTCAGCCGTTGTACGCTCCGGCCTTCTTCAGGTGGTTGGAATGTCGAACCTAACCCTCTATTTCGCTCACCGGGGTAGACTGTTCTAGTTCCGCGTGCCATGTTTGATGGATGTCAGTTATCAGTTATCTCCTGTTAATTTCCCTCTGAAAGTTCTCCACTGCCTTAACCGGGTATTGAACTCACACTCTTTGGGTCCTGTCACTGGATCTAACCAATGCCTTTATCCACTGTGCCATGTGTCCTTGAGGAAATATAGACAGACTCTGAAATTTTCCTGTTTCTTAATACTTTGAGTGTTTGGATGATATCTTTTGTTATTGCAATGTGTCTCCGAATGTTTGTCCCATTTTCCGTCATCTGTTAAAACACTTCCCAGATTAAATTTCTCTACTTTCATGATTTTAACATCTCAAATTTGTAGCCTTTTTTCATTTTCTGTCAACCATAAAACTCTGTTTTCTTACAGTTGATAGTCCATTCTTCCCGCTTTCCTGCTACATTGTTGAGGTTGTTCTGTAGTCTTCTTTCTTTGTTTGCACGCCAAACAGTGTCATCTGTGCATCTTATATTGTTCAGATCGTGCTCACTGATAGTAAATAATTGTAGCAACTCTAGTCTCCCTTAGGATAGTCTCACTGTAAAGGCTGATTAAATCTGGCGAAAAGACACATCTTTATCTTAAAACCCTTTTATTTTTGTGTACTAAATTCATTTCTATTCTTATGCAGACGGTTTTTCGTACTATAAATTTTAAAGTATTGCATCATCTTTCCTAAATAGATAAATCAATTTTGCCTAGGCGTTCAAATAGATACTTGTACTATACATTAACAAATAATCTATGGAAATTCTGCATTTGATCCCTTCGTAAATATTCTGATCATAAATATAACATTTTTTACGGTGTCTTTGACAAAAACGCACACTTCTTGTCAGATTTCCGGCCTAATTCCGCTTCGTGTTCTGTTCGTCAGGGTTCAGATTATTAGCTTGATTATGTGACTTTACAGATACATCTGGCTTCTATGTCATTTCCATGAAGACGGATTTGATAGTATTCTTTTAGTTCCCATTTACTTTCATTTCGTCTTTGCCCATATGTTCAGTCTACGGTATCCTTAGCATCTTTTTGTACAGCATAATTTCGAACGCATAGCGTCTCTTCGTCATCTCTAATTAAAATATCCCGCATTCTCGGCCATATAAGAGGACCGATATAGTGTAGCTGTTTAGGTCCCTTTTACTTGTTTATAACAAAAGTTTCGAACATCTTAATACTTTGTTTGGTTTATGGATTATTTGTCTTATTATGAGATCCTTGACAATCTGTACCCATTCACATTCTCGTATGTCTCTTCCAATGACGCACCATAATGTATTTATTGGGTTAATATTTGCAGAATGTGAGGACTCCCTATTAATTTGGTGGCATCGAAAGTTTATAACAGTGATTAATAATCAGGTTTGCAAAATAAGAAGGAGATTTGTCCTGTATTAATATACACTTCACATTGATGCATCTTCGTTCTGACTTCTATCGGTGAAAATGCATCTTGTCCCATCGACTTGACACCTCTTTAAATATGAAATTATCTATAACTCTATTGCCTAGAGACTGTAACCCAAATTATTAATCTATCACCAGACTGTCCCTTCTAAGTTGTACCAGTTCAATGCTACCATGAAGCATCCAACCCCCAGCTTAGCCAGAAAGTCTATCCATTTTAGTTCACTATCACTAAAATCATTTTTATGACCAAATTATAAATTACTCTTTGTCATTTTTATTTAGAGATATGGATTTTCTTTGCGCTCATCTTTACGAACACTTTTAATATTTGAGATATTCTTTGTCTTTTTCTATCGTTTGCATTCGGATGAACTAGCTTTTCAAATATTTTCTAGTTGATCAATTCCTTTTTCATGGCAAATAATTCTGTTTTTATATTTCTCAAATCCATTTGATGACATTCTTAATGCTTGTTCTTTTTTTGCGTATGTCTCTAATTTCTTTTTTGATTTCTCTCTGATCATTTTTCCTCGTTGTTAAAATTTCCAACGATGCGTTCCTGTCAATTAATAATTGTACAATATATTGCCTTTCGTTAGAAGTTGTCAATTCGTATGACCGATGGTAATATAATTTTATTATCAGAAATTTAAATTCAAATATCAAAACTATACTATCTTGTATATTTATCTGCCATATGATGGAAAACTTTAACATGTACAATACAATCACGCACCACAAAGTTATTATAATTATTCCTAAAAATGTTACTATAATATGAAATTTACAAGTTTTATTTGTGATATAATTATATATTTATCATGCTATTGATAAGATTTTGCCAACGACAGTTAATTAATAAGACTTTTATTTTGAAAATATTGAATTGTATAATTATAAAATCTGAATGGTGAATATGGTGGAAATCGGACATTTCACTTAATTCTTTAGTACTTTTTAGTCATTACGTTTATTTTTTTTTTATTTTATTAATTCATTCATTTGGAATTTATCATTTTATTTTTTTATATATTCTCTTTATATATTAATTTATGGATTTTCTTCTGTTATAAATTTTAGTATTTTAATTAGATTCAGGTAGTTTCAGTAGATATAGTTTATAGTTTATTTTAATGAATCCTTATGTAGTGAAATTTCTCTGGGTAAGAATTTTTATTTGTGTCTGCGTTTGGAAATGTACATATATTGATATTTAACAGGTTATCCTATTTTGTGAAAATTAATATTGATATCTTTACGGTGGTTACATTCTTTAAAATGATGATGTAAGCAGCTGGTGTTTTTTCTAATTTTCGATGTTGAGTTTGGTGTGTTTTTGTTAGTATCTTATAATTTATATATATATATATATATATATTGAGATGATATTCAGCTTCTATAATTTTGTTATTAAATGGTGTTTCGTGTGAATATATTTTTCCAGGGTTACTTAATTTCTTTAGGTTTGCTTTGGATCCTATTGTAGGTAGGTAGATTACATTAGCTTATATTCAGTTAACGTTTAATGGCCATTCGTAATTTGTTCTACATTTGTAATTTAGCATTAGAAATGTTTTTATTGTACGGTTGATTTTCGATTTTGATTTTTAATATTTCTAGCATGCTTTCAGTGAACCTACAACCACATATTACAGTTTTCCTGTTAAATATTTCTTACAGTTAGATTTGCAGATGTGTTATCCATGTATCTAATGACTATTTTACTAAAATCTGCTTTTCTATTTTTATTTTACGTTAAGTTGAAATATATGATTTTCATTTTCAGTTGGATTTTTCTTCTGCTAATTGTAAATGAACGCTGTGAGGAAAAACTCGTTTTGTGATTTGTTGAATATTTTTCGTTTCATGAGGCACCAATTAATCGATTGTGGATCCTGATTTCATTGTACTCCCTAGTGTGTTGGAGAAAATCTGAATTCAAAAAGAGTTGTCGTTTGGTTTTCTGAAGTGTTCATATGTACTTTTGAGTACTGGACCGCATATATATATATATATATATATATATATATATATATATATATATATATATATATATATATATATAATTAATAAAGTAAAACGATTGTCTCTTAGCTGCGTGAGGTTCCCTGCAACATCCCGACTCTAAAATTTCGTAGACGGACCCCACCCTTCCTCTTCACAGTGGGTATCAGCAATTGGCTGCTTATACTTCTCTATTTTTATTTTATATATTGAATAAACACAAATGCACCGGAGCAAGCGTCTGCAATCGAATGCGAGTGGCCAGCTATATATATATATATATATATATATATATATATATATATATAGATAGATAGATAGATAGATAGATAGATAGATAGATAGATAGATAGATGTTTGAACAGGAATCATTCTCTTATGCCTAATTAGTTAACTATGTCGGAAAAGCAATATATCCAGTGAGTGTTTCATTTAATTTTACTTATATCCGTAGTTTTCTTTTTGCGGGTTATTCATATGGAGAAATTGGGTATAATCTTCCTTGGTTTTCTCGATCGTTTTCAACAAATATTTTCGTGAATTTCCAGAGGAGTAAATTTCTGATGTGTCGAGAAATATCAATATGTATATTTTAATTTACTAAAACATTTTTCTCGTAGTAAATTTCAGTTAAGTTACGTTCCAAACACGATCAGAAATTCTTGCCCTGTGTTATTAAGTGAAGGTCTGGTAAAGAAACCGCAAAATATATATATATATATATATATATATATATATATATATATATATATATATATATACAAATATAGGATTGGTGTATACGGAATAAATTCCAATAACCAACAAATACTATTCCATAAAAGTGTGCTCAATACAGATTAGAGCAAATATTCTCATTTATTCGAAAATTATAACATAAAAATATTCTAAAATCAATACAAAAATAGTCATTTTATTTCAACACTTCTGGGGTCTTATCAAGTGATCGTGTTGAATGTGGAATATTTTTAATTTTAAATTTAATCTATATTAAGTTTAAAATTATGAAGAAACTGAATAAAAATACATATATCTTTATTTATTTTGTTTTTATTGAAATTAAGTTGGAATAAACGTTAAGATCTAATGCTGCCCTGAACTCCGTTAAAACTTAGATACATTTGAATGGAAGATATGAGTTCGGGACAGTGAAACCTTGCAAAAGACAATACACACACAATCAGATTATAATACACAAACACGCCGACAAATTTAGATATATAAGCACGTAAAAAGCCACGAGACAGGAAATATGTCCACGGCCCTTAAAAAAAAAATAAAACAGACAGCATATGCATACAATGAAAAGCACATATAAGCGATTATACATGCATACATTGATAAAGAAACGCACCTATACACACATACATTAATAAAGACAGGCACATATGCCCACCAAGAAATATTTTAAAATGTTATTAAACCAATTCTTACATACTATTAAAGTATATCTTATAGGGGCAAAGCTATATAGATAAAAATGGTTGAATAGGTAAGGTTTAATATGGGTAGAATAGAAAAACAAATAGTCATCAATGAACAAGATAAGGAACAAAGGACACTAAAATATACAGAAATGGATAGAAAAATATATATACGCATAAAAATAACACCATCTAATATATAAAAAAGTAAAAGACCTAAACACATAAATATATGTAAATATCTCATATATACTTATATACATACTATTACACATACACGAGTACAAATATATAAGAATATGTGAAAGAAATATAAAACGTACATATAAACATATGTGTACATACATTCATCACTACACATATAAACATACAAAAGTATACCTACGCACAAACATACATTATAAATACCTATACATACACATATGCACGCATACGCATATGCATATATACACATATAGAAATAAATGTAAATATATCAACCTATACTGCAACATCAAAAGTAAATAAACAATATATGAATATATATACAGCTACAGAAACATATACAAACATATATATATATATGTGTGTGTGTGTGTGTGTGTGTGTGTGTGTGTGTATAAACATACATACGCAAACAAACACACACACATATATATATATATATATATATATATATATATATATATATATATATATAAATTATTAAGAGGATTTGATAATTATATTTAAGTAATTCATCGAAACCTCAACAGAATGCAGAAAGCACTGGACGACCGTTTCGCCCTATATTTGAGACTCATCAGCAGTGCGCATCCTCTACCGAGAATTGAAAGCTTGACAGGCAAACATCATACCAACTGTTCCACCGGGCCTCGGTGACGAAGAGATTGCAAATCAGACTCAATATAGCGCTCTACTACTCTCACCAAGCCGCTCACTCTAGAGCATTAGAAGCCGGTTCAAGCAATGATGTACATGATAGAAATTATTAGGAGGATCAAATCCTCCTAATAATTTCTATCATTTGCAGTCTCTTCGTCCAGTGGAACAGTTGGTATGATATTTAGCTTGACAACCTAACTGTCAGGGTTTCAATTCTCGGTAGTGGATGCGCACTGCTGATGAGTCCCAAATATAGGGCGAAACGGCCGTCCAATGCTTTCTGCATTCTGTTGAGGTTTCTTTCAGACTCGATGAATTACTTTAATATATAATTTCGAACAATTGGAGTTACTGAATCCCATGGAAACCACAGTCCTCTAGCATTACATACTGAGGTAATTACAGCGAAAAGCTGTTACTGCCATACTCAACCTTGACTGTGTTCAATTACACGATATACCAGTGAGAATAAAAACAGTATCCTAAAATGTCATCTGCTGGTTACTTTATTATTCTGAAAAAGAAATCCAACATTTATAAGTTTGCAATATACAATAAAGCACATTTATTATCTTGTACTGGTTTTCTCTTTCTGAATCAGAGAATGTGTTGTTTTTTTTCTGCTCTTTTCATGATCACGAAATTACGAATTGGAACGCTGCCATTCCAACCTGATGCCAGCAACCAGAAGTAAAACCGTTTAGAATGGATGAAATCACGACGGAAGCAAAAGAATAAAAAAACGCAAAATACTCTAAGTAATTGTTGAAGAAATGCCGAGGAGACTGCAAAAGAGGCACTGGCGTGGAGCCAAAGGTTTAATAAAGCACTCAAGGAGCGGCGAGATGATCAAAAGCCTTACCTTGCCTCACGTAATATCTGATTTGCCATTCGGTAAAGAATGACACATCGTTCGCACATACAACATAAGACTACCGAGAAGAAATAGAAGCGGATAAGTTGTGAGAACATAGACTGGTTGATATTCAGGCTGATTTGCATTCGACTTTCGTGCGTTTTATTCAAGTCAGAAGTGCTTACAAAGTTTTCAATTCAAACCCCCAATTTCATTCAGGTTGTCCAAAAGAGAAGGTACACGAATGTGCGAAGAGAAGCGATTAAAAGGCTCTTGAAATTCAGAAAACAGAATAGGGGTAAAGAAATCCCATAAACAATAAAAAAAAAATTAAATATTTACATTGAATCGTACAGTTGTCGTCATCTTTATTGTCATATTCCCGATGTTTTGGCCGTTGTGCGCCCGGGCTTACTTTAGAATTTCGAACCGGACACTTTATTTACGCTGTTCAGACTGTTATCCCCATTTTGATTGTCACATCCACGATGTTTCGCCGCCCTGGCCCTCTTCAAGTGATATATGTTGGAATTTCAAACCGAGATCTTCATCCTTATTGTCATATCACGACGTTTCGGCCGTTGTACGCTCTGACATTCTTCATGCGATATACTTTGGAATTTCGAAGCGAATCCTTCATTTTAAGATGGAGTATATATCACATGAGGACAACAACTAGGTTTTATAATAAATAAAAAATATTTTATTCCTATTTTAGGGATTTGGTCAGTGGCTAAAATTGAAAAAAACATAAAAGGCTTACCGGCAATAAGTTAGAAACACCTCAAAATAGCTTCACTCATGAGTTGCTGTTTTGTGATTTATTTTACATGTCAGATCAGCGAAGGGTTAGTAAGCGGACTGCAATGCTGCAAGTTTCTAGCCAGTGGACTAGTTTATTTGGGCGCCAACCGACGAATACGAATACAAGGATGAAAAACCTCAACTGGTAAGATTATCCGTCCACATCAAATTACTCAGAACTAGAAATTTCATTAATAAAAAATAGATTCTCATAGTACTGAATATAAAATAAATATTGGCAAATACTGACGAATGGATAACGTATGTGACACAGTTCAGTTCCTGTTTCATACGTAGTTTCGTATTATAAGGTGTACTTGTCTCTGAGCTATATACAATAATTCTTTATACGACCGCTGAAATGTACGTCGCATATTTTCAATTTAGATATAGCTGATGTTTAACATGATTTCATTAAAAAAAAGAAAAAAGTGTTAGTTATTTATCGTTTGGTACTTTTCCGTAAATACATTGTTTCTGTCTTGTATTACATCTCTGTTGAACATTTATTTACTTTTCATTACATTTAACTGTGGAAAATGAGATTAGTTTTGAACAAGCAGAAATCTCGACTCAGAAATTTCTCATTGGCCTTGGTATCGCTTCTGCCATTATGGAAATGAAGATAATTATCATTAGTTACTCACGGATTTTTTCTGTTTCAATCATTTAGATAATTGAATATTTTATCTCTGAATATATAACTCATTAAAACTCTGATGATTTGGGATGTTTTGTTTATCGAAAAACAGCAAAAATTATCAATGACATTGAAGAAGTATTCATAATCGCTTAATATAGGTATTAACATGACCTACCGTACTATTGACATGCTATTCCATGTCGATCTTTCATATTTTAATTCTTATATTTAAATCAGGTAATTTCTCATAAGCAGTTTTCATTTCTACATCTGCTGTTTTATACCTCTTCCGCTTCTTCTATAGTTTATTTAATTTATTTATTTTTGTTTTAAGAATATATTTTCCTTCTCGCCCCGACACTTAGGATCTTATGCGGTTCCTTATCTTGGCGTTCTCGATCATGCATGTCCTATGTTTTACTCGGAAATCTTGTTCACTGTTATACCCCGGTGAGAACCCTCTTGGGATTGCTGATTATCCACAATTTTATTTCACTTTATAGGACCAAGTTTCGTTATTGGTCTGCAAGATCATTACTAGGAATGCCGATAGAAAGCTATTCGCTCTTCTCCACTTCATTATTATTCTTGCAGAATTATTTGATTTGCATATTCCCAATATTTGCTATAATTGACGTCTTGTATTGCTTGGCATTGTATAATTGGCCCTTTCCGAAACCCTACTCCTTATTCATTTTATATCGCGGTAATGAATTATTAAATAGTGGAAATATTTCTCAGAATAAACAAAAGTCCCTGAAAAAATATGCAAATGATCTGATTGATTCATATTTTGTCAACAATACTCACTTAACCTCGCTTCAGGCAGGGTTCGTTTCACTCGTGCGCATGAGAGGATTCAAGGCGTCAGCAGTTATTCAAAAAGATGCTCTCTGGCTAAAAGAGTTTTCGAAAGAAAATTTTAATGGACGGTGGATTGGAAGTTTATAAAACATGACATGACCCTCTTGATCTCCAGACAGGACGACGACGTTCTGACGTAAGACAACATTTCACCATTTCAGCCGACGTTGATTTCAACTCAGTAACAAAATATCATTTCATTGTTTCCTTGAATTACAACATCCAACTTGAAGATATTGGAAAGAACAAAAACAGGATCAAATTCTATGCTAAAAGTGGACGAAAACACACGTGAATATATATATATATATATATATATATATATATATATATATATATATGTGTGTGTGTGTGTGTGTGTGTGTGTGTGTGAGTGTAGTTGTGCAGCAATTCCCCTTTTATACAATTTCATTAAAAACGACTGACAAGGTACCGTGTTGTGCGTGTTTGAAAAATAAAATATTCCTATGACTTTAGATGCATACATAAAACAATCCATACATTCAGTTAAAATGAAAAAAATAAAATCATCCTTGATAATGGCTAAAAGTATAGCCGAAAGCGATCTGACATAGAAAACATTTATACAATTTTTATATGATTTAACTCCAGAAAATAAAATAAAAAAATTGTAAGGCATGCCAGATGTATGTGTTAATGTGTTCCATATTAGGCATAGACCGAATGTAAATATAAAAGACCTGGAAATTACTTTCAAGAATGAAACATAATGACACAAGTTCAGCATTGACATCAGTGTTCTTATATATATATATATATATATATATATATATATATATATATATATATATAGATATATAGTATATAGAGAGAGATAGATTCATTCCAAGAGAGAGAGAGAGAGTGTTATTCGACAATTGAGTAGTGTTATTCACTATTATATATTATATATATTATATATATATATATATATATATATATATAGAGAGAGAGAGAGAGAGAGAGAGAAAGTGTAAGTATATGTAGTCTATTTTACACAGTGAGATTGGTGTGTCGTGTTCAGATTACAGCTTAGGTAATAATTACGTTCTTTTTTCGCAAAAATGCACTTGGAAATACATTCTCTCCCATACCTCGTTGTTCCAAACTAAACTCTCTAAGTTTGGTTGTTAATTCATGTAATTGCATGGCTACTTTGAATTCAAAACCAGTTGGTTTTGCAATATGTGATTCACGTTAGAAAATGCTAGATATCTGAACGAAATGTAATACCCACCACGAACCTCTGATCGATGGTGATACTAATATATGCTAGTGTCAACCTAATAGATAGCAAAGTAACCTTTGTACTCGATGTCACCTAAGAAAGTCAAAAAGATCTAAGATTCTCGAAATGACTTAAGGTAAACTCTTAGCCACTAAGTGTGGAATCTGATTTTTACTCATGTCGGTGCGTACACCAACATAAAGGGGAAACGAATCCGGCTGGACTTAGGATATACGCATGCAAGACATCAATGAGAGGAACCTATATAAATACCCGACCTGGCGATAGGAGAACCCCACCTCCTATCCACCAGTGAATATCGAGACTTTATTACATTTTTTTCGGATGCGTTATTGATGGAGAATAAAACATATTTTACACATTGAAAATTTAGTCTTGTTTGTTTATATGACTTTAGTAAGATAATACTGCACTAGCAAATCCATCAACTAAAATTCTACTTACTACAAAATCCACTGCAGCAACTTCCACGTGGTAATGCTCTTTTCCCTAAATTCTAGAGCAGTGTTTCTCAACCTTTATAAGCGACGGCATACCAAATTTTTAAAAGGGTATGCATTTAAATATTATAGGATAAACCATCGATTAAAAAAAAAATAACATACACAGAGAAATATAAACTTTATTTCAATTTTACTATTCAGTTATTGTGAAATTATTTAGTGTGAAATCTATGCCTGTTTTTTTTTTCGTGATTTATTCAAGGTTTGGTCGAATGTGCGATAAGAAAACTCACATTTCCTTTTTATTTGACAATATTTCGCGTTTAAATCTTAATGTGATGGTCATTCAGTATATGTAGCTGATTGTGTTATATTGAAAAAGAAAACTCTCAACATGGCGAAACATAGCGAACTGTAGTGGTCTGAAAAAGATATGTATGCTTTACAACTTTTGCGTACAAGTTTCACTATTGACTCTTGCGAACTTCAGCCGATCGCATCACAGATACACCAACGCCTTGTAAGAACAGGCAGGAAATAACGGATTATGTTATGGAATCCATAACCTCATTTCCCCTTTAATACAAATTCAAACTTTTACGTGAAAGAGGTAGGAAGTTAACCCTCGTGTCAAAAACATTGCACTGTTCAATGGAGATATTGTCTCAATAAGACAAGTCACAGTAACAGATACACCGGAATCAACGCCAAGACTTCATTGGACAAAATTCACTCTGTACTGACAGATGTGTTATGCTGAGTCATTCATGCAGGTATCTTTTTGTTTCAATGGTTGTAGATATCTACTGTCCTGTTCTTACATTACTTTCATTGGGATCGAAACATTCTCATAATATTTCGCTTCGTTTTTCTTAGCATGGTTATCAACACTAAAAGACGACTAATTTTACAATACTAACATGACACTTTCCTTTTCCCTCCTTTTCTTGATACGTGATTATTACTTTTTGGTTTAGTATTTCCAACCTTGCCCAATCTAAAGATAGGTTCAGACAATATTGCTATACATATTTTACTAACAATTACCGTTGTGAAATTAATGTTCAAGTAATTTTACATTAAATGTACACTTTTCTCTTGGTTAAAATTAATCCGACTATATTGGTATCGTATGCTACATTAAAAGTACGCATTTCTTTTGATAAAGTTTCTTCTATATTAAAGTACAGTTTTCTCTTGGTAATATTTGAATATGTTGCATGTTTCTATGTTTACATCCAAAACACATGATTCTTCAAATACACATTGTATGGTCAATCAAATTTTCTTGATTATTATCCTTTTTAATTTTCCACTAATCTTTTTTGTGAAAGCATATTTTTGTGTATTTTTTTTAAAGCACATGTTTTATTCTCCATATTTTTCCAATATTTTCAATTTCCTATTTATTGTTCAGAGATTTCTATTCATTCAGGTTATTTCCTGATCCCAAAACAACTTACAATATATCTTTTATTTTTCTTTCTTGTAATACATGCAGTCTCTAGATTTCGGGAATTAAAAAATAAATATAAAAAATATAAAATGAAAAATAAATATTAAAAATTTATAGTATAATACATTTATGAAGAATATCATGAACAACGATCAATATTCATGAGAAAATGTCACAGGAAAATGTCTACTATAATTTGTAAATGATATATCAATTACACACACTCACACACAAAAACACACACTTATGATAAAATATAATTTTACGTCAATATAAGGGATGAGGCATATGTAAATATAAAGGTGAACATTGAAGTTAACACCCAGAGACGACAGTCAATTTCATGATAAAAACAATCGCCTGGCCTGGGTGTTGATTTCAATGTCAACTGTAAACAGATTTTTAAATATATATATATATATATATATATATATATATATATATATATATTACTATCGGTTGGTAAATATATTTACTTGCGGATGTGTACATATAGAGATATACTGATATACACAGCATGCGTGGAAATCTTGGTTGCATATTGAATTTACAATAATTTCTTTGAATGGGGTGTAGAAAACTGTTAAATCTCTGTTGAAATTATCGTTGGGTTATAACAATTATTGTTTTAAGACCTATCTCAATTATTGCTACAGTAAATATATCAATTAATTTTGAAGCCGGTATACTGAACTAATAATATTTTCCTAAAGACATCGTGCTTGGTCCTTGGCTTTCAGCCACTGATTCTTTTACGAACAACGGCAACTGTTTAATTGGATATTTTCATAGCTTTAAAGATAATTTCAGGAAATGACATTGTCATCGAAAAATCCCATGCATTTTTCCTTTGGAAAATATAACTGATTTTCAAATCGACATGCGGAAATGATTATTGTTTATGAGAGAATAATCAAACCACGGCATACTTACCGCATGCTACCCACGTTTTAACAAATTCCTACCACCCCTTAATTAAATCTGTGAAGATTCTAAGAAAAACCATCTCCATCGACATATGTATGGTTCCATCAGTAAAATAATATTTAATTTGAAAATTACATTGATAAAAAACATCGTTTATTTTGATGATACCATCAATAGACCATTATCTAATTTGTTAAAATTATTGATTCAGTCAATAAGAAAAATTATCTATTTTCTTAATAAGTCGTTGGTCTGACTAAATTTAATGCGACGCCATATGTCTGCTTTGATCCTCTTCTTTTATTGCCCTCTCTGTTTTTTCGTTGATTTTTTTTCACACTTAGTAGCCCCTGGTGTCTACGGGGTTTTATCTACTTAGGGCAAAATGTTTTAAAAAATGTCCTTTTGAAAGAAGAAAAGCCTCACATGGGATTTTTCAAATACCCACCATTAGACTGATATATCATGATCACGTATCCCCTAACTCATTAAGATGTTAAGGGTACTACATGTACTGCAGTCGTTACAGCATTTGTGCTTCCCAGGTATGGTAGCCTGACGGAGCCCAATCTTCTCCAGACTGAGTTTTTATATGTAAAGTGTTCCTATATTCTTCCAAACTACAATATATACATACTTTTTGAGATGACTTGACTTTTTACAGATACAAGTTCTTAGTAACCTACAAAAGAATATATTCTTCTTGTTATCGATGCCTGTCACTGAATTATTTATTGATATCATAGTCATATCTAGTACAAGGTCACAAATTTTTAGTTTTTTTTTTCTTTTTGTTCATAAAGAATCTGACATTAATTTATTATGTTTGACGTAAAATATACCTTTTTAAAAAGAAGGCACCTCATCCATCTCATAGCGCTGAGTACAAAAAGGAGAAAATGATATTATCTTCGTCTGACATAAGCCCATCCTTTATAGTAAAAGTTAATCAGGATATCTCACGATTTATGATTTTGACCTCGGTGTTAACTTTGAAACTGACATTACTATAAAAGATAAAAAAAAACATAATCCTTGCATCAAAGTTTGGAAAACATCTCATCGTTTCATTCCAAGCTGAATAAATTGTAATCTCTCTTTATATGTCCTATATGAAATGTTCATATATTATTACTACTTCGGTTATCAAACGCTATAAACTAATTATTACCTACTAGGATCGAATAAAACATTAATAATTAAAATTAAATGTATCGATTGTATATTCCATTACATTTCCTAATTCAATAAAAATGTAGTATAACTGTTAATTAATTACAATTAATTGCCCAATAATTAATCTAAGTATCAATAATACTATGATTATTTTTACATGTTGTAAGTATTCGTTGCATCACTCGATATTCCATTCACTCAATAAAAGACAGGATATTAATGTTAATATTATGATTATCAAAGAACTGGATACATTAAATTCTTTATTCTTCTATATAAATCACCCAAACCATACTTTTATTCGTAAAAAGGCTAAAATGGTTAATTTTATTCATCATAAATCATCTAGGACTATTAGAGAATCAGCGATATCAAAATACAATTCATTCAAAATTAGAAATCAATAACATAATGTTTTTCTAGCTAAGTCAACATTACAATAGGTACTGATTAGGCAAATTAATAAAAAGTTAATAACGTTTTTATATTTTTTAAACACCTCACTTATATAAACTCATAAATAATTGTAAATTATGAGTATTTCATATTTTCTCTTTCCTATACACGTTTTCCCCATAGCTTTCTTGCATTCACATTTATTATCCTATATTTACTTATTGCAACATATTTCCTATGTGCATATCTCATTGATTTATTCGCGGATATTGTTTTTTTAATTTTTCTTAATTGATCACAGCGGTTTTAAGTAGCATGACACCCACATTGTTGCAAAGCACCCACATTAACCTCGGTGTGGGGGTTCCATTGGTGAGAAGTAAGTCCTACACGAACAGCTACTTCCTGTGACCCACTGCTTTACGAAACCGACTCCCAAGAGAATGTTTAAACGATCACTACAGTCTTAAAGTGTTCAAGTCTAAGGCTAATCGTCATCTTCACTTCCTCTCCGTATAAACTGCCTCTTACTCTAACCTTCTACCTCGAGTGACTCCTGGGCCTTGTACAGGGTAAACCTCACTGTAAAAAAATTATATCAACCATTTAACATCGTCAAATGATTACACACTGTAATATTATTAATATTTCCGTAACTTTTCTAGCTTTTTAATGCAAGGTTCAGATCATTTCAAATCCTACGGCTTTTAGGTAAGCTACGTGAATCGAAAGTGTAAGAAACAGATTAGATTTGAATTCATATTCTTAGAAGACTCTTTGACATAGAAAATGTCTTACAGATCTGGCTATGCAAACTTATTCGTAGTCGCCATTAAAATATCACCATATTCGTTTTCGCCACACAATATCATTTGTGTTTAAATAGTAATAGCAAATATAATATAAAGTTATCCGATTTAAGTTCAGTATTATACAAAAATAGAAAGATAAACTTTATGACAAGGATGTTTTTTTCTTCAACATATACAGTGACCTAAAGACAACTAGTACACCTAGCAATATTTATCATCAGTGAATATAATCATACCAACATAATATAAATCTAAGTCATCAGGGTGACAGCATACTCAGAAATAAAACTGAAAGAACTCTTAAAAAAAAGTATTAAGGAAAAGCAACAGGAATGGACTAACTATTAAATGTAAGAACGAATATAGGCTATATATAAGCCATATATATATAAGCCATATATTGAGGATATCAGAATCAAGTTGATACAGAGATTTAACCATCTGACATGTTTTATAATAGAATTTCGAAGCCACGAAGGGACAGCTTATGATAATAGCAAACAATAATAAGCAAGGCGTGAAGCCACTAGTATGCAGGGGGTTGCGGAAGATTTGGAGCAAGAGCAGATAGGAGTGATAGGAGAAAAGATGAGGAGAAGGATAGTGGGTAGATCAAGGTAACTGAAGATGTCGATTGACATTACATTTGAATAGTTGGAGATTATAGCCTTCAGGGAAACAGTAATTGGGGAGGGTGTTCCACTGGCGAGAGGTGCGAGGTATGAAGCTATTGGAGTTGAAGAGACGGCTACATTTGAAAGTGTCTACGGTGTAAGGGTGGGAGCGGGATGCCAGCCTTGTAGGGCGCTTGAATTCATGGAGTCTAGGAACCAGTGAAAGCAGCTCATCAGAGCAGTTACCATGGAAGTATTTGTAGAAAAGACAGAGGCGACGGCGCGTCTGTGAGAGGGTGACTGCAGACGAGACGCTAAATCAGGGCCAATTAGATTACAAATCCGTCTCTGGATCTTGTCAAGAACTCCGAGGTAAGCAGAAGGTGCTCCAGCCCATATATGGCAGCAATACTCCATGCAAGGGCGAATGGTTGTTTTGTATATTTGAAGTATCGATTCAGGGGAGAAAAATTTCCTGGCGCGGCACAGAGAGCCAACTTTCCTCGCGGTGGAAGAAGCAATTGACTCAATGTATTTGTTCCATCTCAGGTCAGCAGTCAGCGTGAGAACGAGCAGACGCAGGGGGTTGCTCTCAGGAAGTTGACTATCAGACATTTTAATGGGGGGCAGGGAAGGATCTCTATGGTGGTTAATGGAGAGTAGTTTAGTTTTTGAGGCGTTAAAGTTGACCAGCCAATTCTTGCCCCAGTTAACAACCGATTGGAGGTCCGTTTCAAGATGCACGGCCAGGTTAGTTTTGTCGCCGAAACTAGATTTGTTTTTGAGGCAGAAGTAAATTGTAGTGTCGTCTGCGTAGATGCCAACTTGGGAATCTATGGCGTCAGGAAGGTCATTGATGAAAATAAGGAAAAGAGTGAGGCCAAGGATGGAGCCTCGGGGGACACCTGCGTTCGTAGGATAGGAACTGGAGGAGAATCCGTTGAGAACGACCTTCAATTCTCGGTTTGACAAGAATGATTGTATTAGATCAAACAGATGACCAGTAACACCATATCCCTGGAGCTTACGAAGAAGGCCGGCGTGCCAAACCCTATCGAATGCTTTGAAAATGTCGAGGGCCACGACACGAGCCTCACCGTTATTTTGAAGGGCTTGGTAGACGGTTTCAGTGATGGCCGTAAGCACATCGGCTGTAGATCGGGCGTAGCGGAAACCATATTGCTTGTCTGAGAGCAGATTATGGGATGTAAGGTGATTAACCACTTCGGCATTGATTAGGGCCTCGAAGACTTTGCCGAAGAGGGGTAGGAGACTAATAGGACGGTAATTAGAGGGGTCAGAGTGGTATCCAGAGTTCTTAAACACAGGAACAATGGATGAGGACTTCCAGCAGTCAGGAAAACAGGATTCCTTGAGGCAGTAATTATACAGTTTAGAGAGGGCGGGTGCTAGCTCAGGCGCGCATTTCTTCAGGACAATAGCTGTTATGCCATCTCC
Organism: Acanthosepion pharaonis; assembly: GCA_903632075.3. NCBI lineage: Eukaryota > Metazoa > Mollusca > Cephalopoda > Sepiida > Sepiidae > Acanthosepion > Acanthosepion pharaonis. The sequence continues at coordinate 759,808 of CAHIKZ030004651.1, forward strand.
ACCACTAGCCTTGTGGGGGTCTAAGTTGGAGATAATGCCCAGTACCAATGACGGGGTTATGTGTAAGCCGCTCAGTAAGGCCTCAGTTCTAGGAGGGAAGTCTGGTATGGGTACACCGCTGGAGTCGAGCGTTGAATTAAATGAGAATTTCCGAGCAAAGCATTCAGCCTTGTCGGTAGAGGAGGTCAAGACCTCGAACTGGTTGAATAAAGGAGGTATGGAGGGTTTTTTTATTGTTCAGGACACTCTTGCAGACCCGCCAATAATCTTTGGAGACAAATTTGCGAGATGCAATACGTTCCTTCATCCGAGCAGCAAATATTGACTTAGCTTCGTTGAGGACAGGTTTACACTCGTTACGGGCGGAGGCAAAGAGACGTCTATTGCAGTCCGACATGTCGCTACGAAATCGGTGAAAGAAGTGATTCCTATGGGCAATGGCAGCTGAGCAAGCAGCGGAGAACCAAGGGAGGAGGCGACTTGACCTTAAATTTCCTTGAGGGATGAAAGCGTCGGATCCAACCTTTAACCCGGGTTAAACCCCAAAAGCACATTCTTGGACAGGGAGTGTAAAGACAACATCCCAGGGGACATCGCGGAGGAAGTCACGGAACGAGTCCCACTCCGCTCGTTGATAGTAGAACGAGGTTCTTGTGATGGGAAGTTCTTTGCAGGGTGTGGTGTTGAAGGAAATGTTGACAGATACCACAGCGTGATCGGTGTTACCAAGCGGGCAGAGCTGTGTGGCGCTACAAGATTCGGGGATCGAGAAGAGAGGCCTTACCTGCCAGGTCGAGGGCAAAACGCGTGGGGAAGTCGACTATCTGCGTGAGGGATTGAGAAATTGAGAAGTTAAATGTTTGAATGCCAGCCCGGTCAGTAGTAGCATTCTCGAGCCACTTGGTGTGATGGGCGTTAAAGTCACCAAACACGAATATATGAGCAAACGGGTGGAAATTAAAAACAAAGACAAGATTATAATATGTTGTCACCTATATGACGGTGAATGATGGAAATTTTCTTCACAGATAAAGTAGAAGCGATAGATATCTTTTTTTTACCGTCAAATGCTACAAATACAATAGACAGAGAAGGTAAGTAACTAGGAATACCTAAGGAAGATAGAAATCAAGGTTAATGTGGGTGGTTTGCAACAATGTGGGTGTCATGGTACTTAAAACCGCTGTGATCAATTAAGAAAAATTAAAAAAAACAATATCACAACATGAATTTTCTGGGACATAAGATGAAAAGAGTCAGTGGAAGAAGTTAAACTCCTAGAATGTTCTGAAGGTAAGAGAAGCAAGAGGAACTAGCAGATAAACTATTTAATGAGTTTCTCTAAATAGATTTTAATTAATTTGTTTTTTATGTCTTATCTTCCTTTTGCGGGTTATTTAAAGCCAGTATATATCTTTGGATTATATGTTTTCGGAGATTATAACAACATTCAGATACAAATTCTACTATTTAACTCGTAGCTGGAGTGGGGAGAATTGATTTCATAGCGTTTCCAAAGTATTTGCCTGTAAGTAAATATAACGAACTAGAGAGGAATTGGACCTCGGCTCTCCAATTTCTCATTCTGAGCATTTATCCATTAAGCCAGCCGCACACCAAAGGTCAGAGCACCTGGTATTCCGAAGCGCTCACTCATCTAGCTATAGACCAGGCTCAACGGTACTTAACATAATTGTTACAACGTGATTTACTCGTAACTTATTACTGACTCTTTTTCTTTCCAGATAATTTTTCTTTCACAATATTGTTACTCATCATTCCAATGAAAATGATTTCAATGAAACAATGTCGTGTAATCTTACTGTATGAGTCCAAACTGGGAAAAACAATCATCTTTGCGTAGAATCATTACATGCAATTTGAAAAGAATACTCTTTGATAAATGTAAGAGTGGTTAAATGCAAGTGAATAACCAAAATAATATCCAAAAACTCCACTGCAACCTAAAACGATAATGCTCACTCTATAGTGGTCTTTCAAATGCATTATTTATTATTCATTGTTGCATCAAGAGAAAAATAATAAGAGCAACTTCACATTGTAATGAAATTGAATGTATGCACGAAAAAACAGAAAGGAAACATCTTAGACTTGTGAATAAGGATGGTCCAATTTTGCTGGACGACAATGTATGGCCAAATGCTTCTCAATCAAATGTCCAAAAGCTGCATAACCTGAAGTATGAAATTTTGCCTCATCCTCCATATTCATCTGATATCTCTCCTACTGATTATCACTTATTTAAGCATTTTGAGATTTTCATACACAATAAAACATTCTCCGATAAGGAAGAAATAATCGATGCATTTGAACTGTTTATCACATTAAAAGATGTGAATTCTTTTAAAGATGGGATCAAGATTTTAGAATTACGTTGAAGAACAGTCATTCATCAACATGATACCTGTTTTAACTCAATATATTAGTTATTTAACATTTCAGAAGCGTTTTATTCATTTCTTATAAAACGCCATTTCATGTGTGACAACCTAATATATTGTGAAAACAAGAATGTGTAGAGAAAATCGGATATGATAAATGCAGTGATGATTTATGAAAAATGTAACATTTTTTTATCCAAGAAATTCAGATTTTTTTGTTTCATTTTGCTCTTTAGTTCGCTCACTCCGGTTTAAATATATTATAGATTAGTATATTAAAACATCATTTTATATTTAAATGCTTTACATCGATAATATTATATATTGTTCATTGTATTTTTTAATAGAAATAATAACCTAAGTATTCTTTATAAGAAGGATACATGAAACCGCTCAAAAAAGCATCACTGGTTTGCCTTAATGAAATAATAATGTACCGGATGTTGATATTTGGATCTATTTACAACCAACGATAATTGAAGCGGCTACGTTTGTGACTTCATCCTCAAGCCTGAGAATCGACTCCCACGCTATTTTTTCCAGTGAATTTGATTCAGGGGAAAGTACTCTCCGTGGTTAGCGAAAGCAAAGCAGGCGATACATCAGGGTAATCCTGAAGCCATTTAATGCCTTAATTAGCCAACTATAAAACTTGGATGACTACGAGGTCAGCTGGGCGACGTGCATGCAAGGATGCTGTTCAAACCAGAGAAGCAAGATTGGTGTAACAGACAAAGAAACGTCGCCGAATGCATAATACATAGAATCCTTCCTCTGCTATCATCCAAAATATTTTGGATGCACTACTTGCAGAAAAGTGTATCGTTTCTGTCTTGGTCTATTCAGCTACACAAGAACCCATCCATCATGAGGGAAACCGGACGATTTGATCGGAAAAGAACGTCTCCAACAGCGACGATGACGACGAATAGAACAATTCCGCATCTATTGTATTGATTAATTTTCTGCCGATAACCTATCCAGCTTTTCTCGCATTGTCTGAAATTTGGGCATGCAATATCATTAATACGTTTCTAAAAATAATACTGTATTTTTATAGCAATGATCATGCCCGCTCAAGTAATTTTGTTTTCTGAATTCACACATCAAGCATTATCATTATTGTCTGGACGTTTTAAATGATTTCATCCCAAGTCAGGCGTTAATGCAACTAGTGTACAGGAGAGTAGAGAGGATGAAAGAGAGTGAGAAGATTTTAGCGATGTGAGGAGAAGAGACAATAAAAGAACAGATACAGAAATTGGCGACTAACGTTAAATGTTTGAAGAATTGTGAAGAAGAAGAAAGAAACTGGAAGAGAGTTACATAGGCGAATAGTGTGAGAAAATAAAATATTATACTAGAAGTAATGCTTGAATTTAGCTACTTCAACAGTAAAACGCTGAAACCTAGTTGCCAGTCTTAAATTCATTCAATCAAGGCACTAAGTGCGGAAGTGCATCAGAACAATTTCCAAAATATTTGTGGAAAAGATAAAGGAAAACCACGCCATCACGGAGGGAAATTGGCTGAAGTCGAGATGACAGGTGAGGATTGATTACATGACAGATACTTATCAATAATTTCAAGATATATCATGGAAGCACTAGACTTGATATGGCAGCAGTATTCGATATACGGATGAATGGTAGATTTATGCAAGACAGATTCTAATAAGAAGAATTATCTGGCGCGAAACAGCGAACCGAAACGTCTAGCCGTAGACCTAGCCATTAATAGTAATCACCCTACTTCATGTACTGAATTCAAGAATAGACAATGTGTTGCACTTCTGGAGTTTAGCATCATGCTGATAGCACAAGACCTCCGTGCTGATTAAATGAAATTAGCTTTGTTTTAAAGGCGTGAATATCATTTCTTGTACCACTTAACCAATCTTTTTAATCGTTACAAATTGGTTGTTGCGCTATCCAGCCATAATAATTATCTGACAAATTTTAATGTCAAAGTTTTATAAATTAAGAAAACATGTATCCCCATCTTTATTTTTTATTTTTACAGTTCACATGATGACATTTCTAACACACGAGTTTTTATAACATGTTTTGTCATTAGTGTATGAGTTATTCGAATATCATATTTATGCTTTCGCCAAGTAACTTTCGACCGATGCGTATAACAGCTTTACTAGAATATTTCGAAGTTCTAAGATAATATATTTACCTTATTCCATGAGTTGCTCAGATGAGAATTCACTCTATTATTATTTTGAACATAAGTTTCTTTAGTTTGTTGCTTTCTTTTCCTGACGCCAAGCTTGTCTGTTTCATATAAAGATATGTCATCACGGAGGAAAAAATATATTGAAATTAGAGACAAAAACCTATTCAGACAGGCTGAAAATTATGTTGAATAAAATTCGTTTTAAGTAAGAGTAATGAAATCAGTAGCCCCCTGAACAAAGAATGAGGTCGCCATTGATACTAATCAAGAATCATTGGTAAGAAGTAGCGAGAGCCACCAACAGCGACACTACAGAGCTTCTTGTCTTTGCCAGCTTTTTTCCTTATTATCAGCAATGTATCATTTCAATCAATTGTCAGCGATCTTAAAGTTTTTTGTTTTGTTTTTTATTCATACTTTTCGTTCAAGCTTTATTATTGATTCAGAATTTACTTATATGTTTATAGACTTTGATTATACAGGTTGTTTCAAAATTATGTGCCACATCAAGACACCGTATATATAAATAACTATTGAGGATATCAAAACACAATTTATATTTCCTGAAAGCTAATTTTTCCACGTTTGTATACAGGTTTTTACAGATGTTCAATGTGAGCTCCGTGGGTTACACGACACACATCCAAACGATAATCTAATTCTTGCCAAACGCGTTATCGATGGTTGCCAACGCTTCAGTAATTTGTGTCTTCAGATCATCCACGTCTCTGGTACGTACACGAGACCTTTCACATACCCCATAGGAAGAGGTCACATGGCGTGAGGTCTCGAGACCATCGCAGGAACACGCGATCAGTCTGTCCAGAAAGTTCGATCTATCTGTCACGTGTTCAGATACTGTGATAATGTTTAACTTTAAGGCTTCAATGAAGTGTTGTCCCATCCTGTTGGAAAATGAAGACTGCAGACACCTCCTCATGCAATTTCCCATCAACCAGTATTGCAACAGAGCAAGGTACGCTTCATTATTGACTGTTCCTTCTTGAAAGAAGAATGTCCCATACACGTTTCTTTGATGTGGCACAAAACACGTTTACCTTCAGGATATCTTGCTCATACTCAAGTGTTTTATAAGGGTTCTCAGTTCCCCATATGCGTGTGTTACGCTTGTTAACTTTGCCACTTACGTGGAAGGTCGCCTCATCGCTTAAGAAAAAGCCGCTTATCGAATCTGTCTTCTTCCAACTCTCTATCATTTCTGTGTAAATTTCATGGCGATGGTTAAATAAATTAAAACTAACAAAAGAAAACTTGACACTTTTAGCTTTTAAAAGGTATCAGTTCAATCATATTACCATTTGTAGTTCATGATATAAGTGTTCTTAAAATATAACAGACTTTTGAAACACGCTGTATTAATTTAGTTTGTTTTTGTTCCTTTATTTCTGTGAATTATTTTTAAAATAATGTTATTTAGCTGCATGTAGAATTTAGAACATATTAGGTTTTAGAAAAATTTCTTTCGTTTTACTATTATTTTTTTTAAATCCGCGATCTCTGTAAGTACGTATTAAAGCAACAAGTCATTCACTTTAGAGGCAAATCATTAATAAAGACAAACATTTACTTATAATACACACTTAATATCTTTAGTATATTTATCGTACATAGAAGTATGGAAAAGTATTAATTATTTCAAATACTTATCATTTAATAATTCTTTTGCACGAAAAAGATACGGAATGTTAAATTTCTAGCTGAGATTTGGTCGTTGTACAACAAAGTGAAGAGCGTTACCCGAAAAAGTAATGAATGTAAATCATTAGAAGATAGATTAAATGTAAGTCATAAATGACATAATCTGAGAAATAATCACACATGACAACGTCTGAGAAATATTGAGGAATATTCATCAAATTCTGCGAAAATCTGCTGAGAAGTGACAACGGCCGTATCGTCATATTCCAGCCCATAATAGCGATGACAATGGAAAGAAAATTTGGATGAATTCTATTCCGTCGTTCTCGGAAATTCCGACATGAAACAATATTGCGCGTGTCTTTTGTATGCCTTTACAGACATGCATAGACGTACACACTTGCGCGCACTTACATAAGCAAATTTGAAATCGGGCCGAGGAAATCCTGAAATTTGATCAATTTTGATCACTTTGAATGCATTCTTGGCTCATTCTGGAAGAGGGGAATGTCAAAACCTCATTGTGCACAAATACACGCATATATATATATATATATATATATATATATATATATATATGTAAAAATGGATTTTTTTAATGCTACATATTTTTTATAATTCACACGGTTTATAGTAGATACTTTATTTGATATAGATGTCCCATTTTTATTTTTAAGCAATAAGTACTACGTCGATCGGCCTACGTCTTCAAGAAATATTAATAAAGAAAATGTACCCTCCGGACGGAATAATACGTACGTACAGGAGAAAACACTGTCTGATCCGTTGTACTTAGATATGATTAAGATGTTATCTTCACGTTCATATATGCGTGTGCTTGTGGAAATAGATTAAATGTGTAGCTTGCACCACAATAAATTTAAAACATTATAGTTTTTCTTATAATATACATAGATATACACTGCTGGCCAATTAAAATAAAGAAAAACTATACCTTTAGCGACTCAAATGTACCTTTAAGAATATTAGAGTAATCCTCTTCCACTGGTAAAAACATGCGAAATACTAAAACGTTCACAGAGTTTGAAGGTGGCAGAATTGTCGAAGCGCAGATTCAAATCCTTTTCAGTGCGTCATCGATAGTGATATCGAACATAGTAAAACTGCAGTTTCAAATTCCTCAAAAAAAAAAAAATGAGGGATACGAAACGAGCATTTCAAGTGTTCGGCTCAAGAAAATTTCGTCGGCGTTGATCAGGATAATTCGACAGGTTGTCCGTCAAGAACCAGATTGAGGCCCTTACGGTAGCAGCGTGCAGCTCAAGGAAGATAAGACGGCATCTTCGACAGAAAGACTTTAAAAGCCGTAAACGTCTTCATCGTCCACACCTCATTTCACACCTAAAAACAGTTCCGTTAACCTTTACTGAGAAGCCCCAAACATAGCAATCGAAAAGTGGAAGAATGTTTTGTTTTCTGATGAGGAT
>CAHIKZ030004651.1:772500-855000 GCA_903632075.3 Acanthosepion pharaonis
ATATATATATTACTTTGATGAAAAATTTTCGATTTTTTAATAAAATCATTTATTTCTATAAAGACATATTGATATTCTTCAGTCATGATAGTATTTTTGTTTTCTCTGTTCTTCCACCATGTTTAAGGTTAACTATGTATTCTGCAATAAAAGAATGACTAGTTTTTATTCTATCAATTCTTAATTTCAATAATTTAACTTGTGACATTCATAGATTTTGCAAAGTGTAGACAGTCTTAATGAGGCAGCAACATTTCTGATATGCATCCCTGTCGTAAAAACGGTATTTTCCTATGTAATATGTCCTTCAAACGAGCTAATTACTCACTGTAGCAAACTATACACATAATCTGATTTTTTTCGTTCAACCAATCCATGAAATAGAAAATCGATGTATAACACAGTATGTTATCGCCAGGTAGACATTATTTAGGTGGAAATACCGAGCGCTTTTCTGGTTCTCTTCGATATTTCTACATTCTAAATTCTCCTAATCAGACTATTTTCCATTGCTTATCAAGATCTTAAACAATAGTCATTTTTCCGTAAAAGCTAATAACCCTCACCTTATTAAGAATAAACTTGCTTCAATTTGTTGTAGCAGACCTACGGACGATGATGGGTATCCAGCTGTGTTGGACTAATTCTCTGCCTCTGTGCAGAGAGAATCCCCATGCGAGTCTATGTCGAAGGCAATGTCTCATCTTGGGAAACAGCTACCCGACCCCGTTTTATACGGGGTCTTCGGAGAATTTTGGGCCGAGCCTACGGGCTCGGATACGCCACATTAAATTCGGACTTGTGCCACATCTGACAGCGTGGGGTGGTTGATAATTCTCCTGCAGTTGGAGATTCATTATGGAATTCACTTGACTCACTTCTAGCAGCTGGCGAATATTATGTGTTGTTCTTGTTCTAAGTATTATCGTCATTACCAACCATCGTGTGATTTTTCTAATCCGTAATCTTCCCTAGGTTACAACACTCTCAGAGATAACTAATAAAATATTGAGTTCTATTATCACTGATGCTTTATAATTAGTAAATATCAACTGCATTTTCAAAATGTCGTTGAAAGAGGCTTTCAACCTGCCCTAAAATAACTTCAACGAATATTGCTTGGGCATTTTTGAAAAACATGAAAATTTCTGCTACGTGAGATCGAGTTTCATGTAACAAAAAATATTTTCAGTATATTTAATTGTTTATGCAGTTTCGATATCTGCTACTAGTAGTGGTATATGCATATTTATTATGGATCGATGCAAATACAATTTAGTAACATATAAGTAAGAAGTAATATTCAAAGTACTGAGATAGAAAATAATCATTCTAAATCTACCTTTTCATTGTGAACGAGAATTCAGATAGAGTTGGGAAATATGCAGAAATGTTCAATAGATTTGCGTTTCATCAATATAAATTTCATCACGCTTACATGGGATATAGCCAAGCCAATATAAATATTGTCACATTTAAATTATGTACGCATGCGCGCACACACACACACACACACACACACACACACATATATATATATATATATATATATATATATATATATATATATATATATATGAGTGAAAAGAGAAGAGGAAAAAATTATTCGTAGCTAACGCGTTTCGCCCACTGAGTGTGGATTTAATTTGCTGCACGTGTTTATATAAAGGCGAGGATGTCATTAGTTTATCAAGGTTTTAAATTTGAAATCGTCTATGAATGTTCGTCAGGTGCGTGAAAAGTTAGTCAAAGTATGTGAAGGGCAAAAAATGTGTCATAATTCAGATTAATATTTAAGCTTATCTTAACGACAACGACAATTCTTCTGCCATCATTAATTTCAAGACGATTTGATGTACGTAGGTCTTTACTTTCTGTACAAACAATTATTTTTATTTCATGTGTGTCTTTCTCTGCTTTTGCAATTAATTTCGATTTTTCTTAAATTTATTTTTAAGTCATAAAATTGTTATCGTACAAATAATTCGTCGCAATAAATCACGTAAAAAAAATCATCAAAAACCATCGCAGTAATGAAAATTGGGAATCCAAAATATTAAGATTGCAGATCCGCATCCAGCCCGGAATGTTTTTAATTTTACACACAGGGTCGGCCTGATTCCAAAATGGTATGATATGTTCGGCTACGGCCTCTAGGAGTACAATCCGAAAAAGGTTTTACACTGACACACTGACATTCGCCTTTATTATTTAGATTATTCATTTTTCAGTTATTGATTATACCTGTGAGGCTAGAGGTAATTTGGACGGTTTTAAATCGTACATTATTTGAGTTTTATCATCAATTATTTGAATAGATGGGTTTGTGGATATACATAATTATGTTTAATAGACAAAAAATAGACAGAAGAATATTTTTCTCATTTAATAATGAATCAAATCATTGATGATAAACTCAAAGAAATCTGAATCAAACGAAAACTTTTTCCACAGTAAAATATTAGTACAAGAGTTCAGTAATCAGGAACCAGTGAACATACCAGTATTTCATATGCAGCAGAAGAAACTTCAAAGACTGGTTATTTCATAAATGAAGAGCAACACACACACACACACACATATATATATATATATATATATATATATATATATATATATATATATATATATATATATATATTTAGGAATAAAGAATTGTCTTTTTAAATCGAAAGAATACATCTGTCAGTGCATAAATTAGAGAAGTCCATACATTGTTCTGTTTTTGCTCAAGTACATTTGGTCAATGCAGACATTATAGAGAACTATAATGTCGGCTATATCCTGGTAATTTAGGAACGCTAGAATTTAATTCTTGTAAAAATGTAATGGTATCATATGTAAAATATAACCAGTATATAGGCACATAGATGAGTCAACTTAGATAGATAGATAGATAGATAGATAGATAGATAGATAGATAGATAGATAGATAGATAATAAACAGGCCGTAATAGATATATAGATATAAAATATGGGATTGACAGATTGGTAATTATGTATGAATATATAGAGAAACTTCTCATCCATATAATTATTAACATCTGTGAGGTGTGTTAGAGACTATGTTACATATTCAGGTAAGTAAATTAATAGGTAGATAGATAGAGAGAGACGCGTAGTAATTTTTGACTCTTGCATGCAGCCAAAATAACAATTTGAATTGTTATGTATACAGGTCGATAGAAACGCCTACTGGGACGGTGAAATCAGTTTTACAGCTGAATATTTCTATGATTATTTCTTTTAAAAGATGCAAAGCTAGAAACTGTGAATCTCAGGAGAAACTTTCAAATGTCCCGGAATATTGGGTATTGATGATTTATTGTTCATATTACAGTATTTCTTAGTGACACAGCTTATTGTAACCTATCTGACGGCGCAAATGGAGTTGGGCAGGTCATTGTTTCCGTGAATTATGAATGTGTCTTAGGTGAATACACACAATACAACGTAATATACAACAATAAAAATTATATATATATATATATATATATATATATATATATATATATATATATATATATATATATATATATGAAACTACTTAAATATGATCACGCTGGTGTCAATAGAGTAATATGTAATATAAGATTGAGATTGAAACAACTATGCATGAGAAGATTTGAACAGAAGATCAATCGATCGATCAACATATTGATAGATATAAACAAAGTGGAGTCGTGAAATAGACTGAAACATAAAGATATGAACAGTGTTATGTAAAGTGATATTCAAAGAAATTGGAAATGAAGTATGGAATTTTAAAAAGTGAATAGGAAAAAAGAAAAGAAATATTTTGTAGTATTTAAAAACATACAAGTTTAACAAAGAAGGTAAACGTATTTTCATAAAGATAATGAGAAAGCGAGACATACGCCACGTTTTCAGAAGAAGGAATAGATTAAAATTAAAGCATCAAATTATGAGAAACTGTCAAAGAAATACGGAAGGGAAAACTGATTGCATGAACGTTATATGACGCCTACGTGACAAAATATAAATCTAGGCAAAAAAAGTAAAAATCTCGATGGAAGAAAGTAATACGAAACCTGAGTAAAAGAAAACAAGGATACATCTGTCAAAGAAAGGGAATTGGAGGAAGGAATAGTTGAATAGAAACAAGAAATCTGGTCTGGGTGAAAAGAAGAAAAATTCTTAAGAGAATGAAAATAAAATTAGTGCAGGGAAATGCAAGAATCTTTTTTGACAAAAGTAAAAGTAAGAAAGAGTACTTAAATGAATGGTAAAGGAATAACCAATATAATGTAGTAAAATGAATCAGAAAGAGCTACAAAATGTTAGAAAAAAGTAAATTCTTTTAATCGCTTGTAAAAGAAATGTTATCCCAAAGATCTCAAAAAGTCAAATGAAACTAAAAATTGCGAATTCCTAAAATCAAAAGTATATTTGTTTAAACCACGCTTAAAAGGTAGTCGCAAAAATGCTTTTTATGAAGATAAAAACTAACATAAATCAAGATCGAAATAAAAAAAAAATATGAGAAAGCATTCATCGCCAGCCATCTAATGCACAATACATGCTAGTGAATAGCAAAGAAACTTTAGCTGAGATTGTCTTAAAAATCAGATCAAAAACAATGAATCCTTTTCTTTTCCCACTATTACAGGAATTAACAAAAAGATGTTATTCAACGATGCCGGATGCATGGATGCGTGTCACGTGAAAGATTGACATGAAAAGCACCCTGAGATTGTTTTTATTTCAAAGACAAAAGAAAACAAAAGAACTTGCGATGTTCTGTTTTACGTTGGTGGAGATCGAAAAGATGTTAGAGAAACGAAACATAGAATGTAGAAAACCCTTTTTTGCTACGAAAAAAAAAAATTGGCAGTAGTTTTATGCTTTCATTTAATGGATGAAGGGAGATTAAATAAAGTAGTAGAACGTCATTTGTCAAAAACTCCATCTTAAAGTGCGTAGTTTTTAATCGAAACGTGCACTTTGATAAGGAATTATGTTTCTTCAATTAAAATCTATTTTAATTCTCTTTGTATCCATAGCACAATATTTCTTTTTATTCTCCATCGTAATGATTGCTGAACTTTTTCATTTTGTCATTCATTTTCTTTTACAAATTTCCGTTTTTCGTGTTCAACATTCTTCATTTCTATATATTTTTTCCTTCGTCTGAATATTTTCCTTCAATTTTTCGTCTTTTCTTTCATTTCTCCTTCTATATTGCTCCTTTTTCTGTGGTCAGTAAATTTTCTGATTAATTTTCATATTTTCTCTGGAGTTTCATTCATTTTACTTCTGATCGTTTTTTTACCTTGTATTTAATGTTTCGTATTTCCTTTATTTTCTCATTCTTTTTCCTATTTCTTTTTTTCTCTAAATTTCCCACTGTTCATTTTTAAAATTTTCTCGTTCTTGACTTTCTTCAAGCCACAACTTTTTTCCTCCTTTTTATTTTTTTGCATGTAATCTGTTTTAGTTTTCCACTTGTTTCCCGAATTCTTACAATATATTATTCCCCCTTCTTTTTCCCTTTATATTTGCTTTCTTTCTCCATTTTGTTACTATACTTCTTTTCTTACTGTCGTTTATTCTTTCTTCTTAATTCTTATGCAATTGTGTTTTACTTTTTTTCATAACTTACTTCTTTCTTTTTGTCTTCATTTCTATTTTCTCTTGAAATCATTTTCTTATCGTGCCATTTTTCGCTTATGTTAATTCATTCTGTTTTTCTTCCTTTTTCTTTTCCCTTCTTTCTTTCTTTCTTTTTCATTATTTTCTCTTACCATTAACTCTTTAATTTCTATTTCGCTTTCTCCATACATAATGTTTTGTGTGAAATGACAAAGATGAAATGACCAAGACAAATATTTGTCGCATTCAGTGAAACTTAAAATGGTTTCTGAACCTTTTAAAATCGTTAAAAGAAACATCCCTTGTGTATAATGATTTGGATCTGTGCCGAATCTAATCTTGTCTCATGCCATTTCAGTGAAGTTTTATTTTATATTTAACACTTGAAGTAAGATATATTCACTACTTGATATCTTTGAAAGAAAAATTTTAAATGAACATTTCATTCATAAATTACCTTGTTACAGTTAACGAAAATTTTATAAATAGATTCCAATTTTTGAAGGCCAAGTAAAATGCAAATTTCAAACATATTTCTGCACTACATAAGCTAAACCTGAAGAGTGATATTACCAAGAAATAGATAATATATAAAACAGATATTGAGATTTTAGTGCATAAATTACTATAAAGTAGAGCTGGGACTTTTTAATCCCAGAATTCGTGGGAGAATTTAGCTCAATTTTGCAACTATTCATATAGATTCCATAACATAGGTTTTACCTAATTAGCTTTTTCAAATGTTGAATGTATATCTCTATTTTCCTATCTTTACACTATATTAATTTTATCTTATAAATTGTCCCCTGTTCTGTCACCCATAAAATAAAAATAATTGTTTGTACGGAAAATAAGGATCTACTTACATCAAATCATCTTTAAATTAAGCGGTAACAGATGAATTATTGTTGAAGTTTTAAAAGTTAATATTAAAAATTAATTCCATACTTAAATGTAACGATCAATTTTAAGTTCTTCTGTAGTTTGTTGATAACTATTGCATCTATTCCTCCCTAGCTCTTGTGATGATGGCCAAACCAAGAGTCCTCCAGCGGATCTGGCTTAAATGCTGGCCAACAAACCATGCACTGAAATTTTGGATACAAAAGGAAAATAAGAGTTACTCCCCTTGAATCATGAATGCAACTATAATATATTAAGATATACTTTTAAACTTGCATAATCTGGCAACCCTGAATCTGCGCTCAACGGAAATCATTCCCTTCGCCTAACTTTTCTAGGGCTTTTGATTGAGCTATGTACCATTGTATTCGAACTAGCGAAGGAGTTGTTTGGACATACACACATGCACTAACACACATACAGACGCTATACTTCATATATAAGATTAATCTACTTGAAATGTAGTGTACAGTTATTTTAAAAATATCTTTAAAGACTGTAATGTGCGGTTTCATTTTAATCCACTTTTAAGCTTGTTTTCAGTTTAACTTATTCACTTTATGTGTTTCATCAACGCCGGTCGTTAATCAGAGAATCCATTTAGAATTTTGAATTCCACCCAGACAGGTATGCCTTCCTATCATACAGAATGCTACAACAGACATATATAATTTTTTATATGTCTACAAAATCAGTGATTAAAATTGTTTAAATGCTAAAAATGTATTTATTTCTGTATTGATGGAAGCAATGAAAATATATTTAAGATGTATACTTCTCAGCGAGTCTATAAAATGTTTGGCACTGTAATTTCAGCCCCATTACATCAATTGACAATTTCAATTAGTATAATGACTCGTGAATCTAATTTTTTTTTTAGATATCGTTTAAAATCCCTTTTCAGTTTCGATTCCAAGAGGAAAGTTTTCTTACATATTATTTTCGTTTAAAATGAAACCCAAGAATTCTGCAACATATTTGGCTATACCAAAATTTATCCTTACATGATCCTGAAAGAATTGCCCTAGAGTTTGCTTGAAGGCATTAGCATAAGAATATGTTCATTTTTATTTAAAGCATTCTTTTACTGGGTAAATGTCTACTCAATCAAAATTACCAACATGCATTGGTTGACCAGATCCATATGATAAAGGTTCATCACTATATGTAAAATTATGATAATCACTTTTTTTCTTATTCATTTTGTTGCATCCTTGATTGTTGCTGGAACACAAACAACTATCGTTACTAAGATTTTCAGTTCGTTTCCTACAGTTAAATTCGAGAAAGTAAAAAATTCTCTTTTTTTTTGTCTGTTGTCTTAGTCCTTCAATACAAATGACCATATACGAAACTGAGTACACTTTTTATCTTGTTTACCAAATTTTATACGAACATAGGCGTAGTAAGTTTTAAAAACATAGTTTATTCTTTTTCTTTCTTTTTCTTTCTTTTTCTTTCTTTCTTTCTTTGTGTTTTTCTGTAAAGACTTTCACTAAATATAGCAATAGAGACCACACAAAATTTAGATGTCTTAATAAGATAAGTAACATCACAATTTATCTTTATAATCATCAGTTAGTACCGGTCAGCCTTCCATAAATCATCAATTCTTTATGAGACATCACACTTTATACCAGGCAATGTAGCACCAGAAATTTCCCCAACATATACTGCATCATAATAAGCTGTCTTATATGCTAGATTAGTGATAAAATGTTATTTTAAATAAGGATTTAATATTAGGTAGTATTGAACTGAAACATATTGTAATTCAAATAGATTAATCCTATGTATCGAGTTAACTTATGGTGAAAACAAAAATATTATTTTATGATGTTATGTGAAGAAGAATATGGTTTTCATAATCGAAGTCAACACTGAAAACTACATAGCAGTCAACAGAAATCAATAAAACAACTTTAACTCTGTAATCACATGTAATTAATATCTTTATTACATGTACTTTAACCTTTGACTCAACTAGTACCAAGTATGATCCATTTATCTACAGTTACGTAACAATACTATCCCGAAATTACTGGGTTTTTTTTTCGTGAGAAAACCTGTTTAGATAGAAATTTTATACTCACTAAATCTAAAGGATTATTCCCTCATGTCATCAATAAATATCTACGTTATACGTTGTCGGAGATTCACAGGTAAATTGGATCCTTTTCTTATCTTCTTCTTCTTCTCCGTCTTTGCCCATTTCGTACGAGAGCGATCATGGTTCTCAACAACTTCCAGTGCTCTGTAGCACTTAGCAATAATTACTTATTTACTATTCCACGCAGTCCCTGTTCTAATATCCATTTGCAAAAGGTCATTAGGTAGATTCTTCGATGTTTTCATCCACCTCTTGTCTCCAGTATGTCACATGAGTGTCATATTCACCACCCACTCTTTCCTCATTGTGTGTATCAAAATTGTCAACTGATTCTAAGTGTCATTTTTTTTGTTTTCATTTACCTGTAAACATCCTCGATCCTAACATTTCCGTCCATCATATTCTCAACATCTTTCTCTCGTACCACATTTCTGTTGCTTCAAGTTACTTACACATAGGTGTCGACGGATTTTTGTGCCACATTTTCTGTCATCTGTTATAAAACTTACCACATAGTTAGATTTCTGACATTTCCAATTTTTAGTTCGCATCTCGTAATGTCCTGTTTGCTAACGGCCATACAGTTGTGACACTATTTATGTGATGAGAAGCCATCACGAAAAGGACACTAAGCGATGTTATCTTTTTTTTTTCTGACAAAGAAAAGTGCTAATGGTTTTATTCTCATTAGCGAGGAAAGTAAGGTCGTGGATGTGTCGGATTTGATTTGATTCATGACGGCGCACCGAATGGTGAAAATTTCAGGTCGTTCAGGGGACCTACAGGGCAGAATTCTAAAGAGATAAAAATTAATTGGGTGGCAGAAAAATGTCCGTTGGTTCAACCGCAGAATTACAAAAACAAAAGACTGAGCCATTGGCTATCTACTAAGATGTCGTTTGGAAAAGGCATCTGTTTTGTGCCAGGAGCTGGCTATGATAAGAAAATTATTTTATCAGAAATAATTAACGCCAGAATGCGATCTCATCGGATGACCACCCACTTATTTGGCGAAGGTCTCGGGTGATGAATTCCAGGTGACATTTAGGATAAGAATTGCGATTAAGGGACCACACTACGAAAGAAAGAAAAAGAAAAAAAGAAAGGAGATAATTTTTTTTTCTTTGAGCAAGATTTTTAAACCGAGGCTAGTCTAGCCACACCCACGCCGCTGAGCACCCATTGGCTGAATGGTGGCGTGAGCTTTAGGCGAAGGTTAACTATGAAGAAGGATGGGAGGCCCGTTGACGCCCCCTGAAGGGATAGGTGTGAGATGCCATTGTGAGAGAGAGGGGAAATCCGTTGATGGTGAGATACCAATATGAGAACAGAAGAATGTGGGAGGACGAAAGACCTCCAAAAATGGAAAATAATAAATTTTCCTGACCAAGAACAAAGAAGTGGATTGTGGATTTAGAATTATCAAGGAACCTCAAACCCCGACAAGCCCACCCCGGTTTTGGTCGGCGTCCATATGAGCAGAGTCGCAGCGAGTGAAAAGCAGTTCCAGTTGAGTTTGCAGTTGGAGTTGGCAATTGGCAGAGACAGTTACGGAGTTAATAGCCTCGCAGGAAGCTGACTGAAAGATATCCACGCAATTCCGAACTCAACTTCTAACCAAGAACAATTTATTTTTGAAGAACGACTTAGACTCACACCACCAAAACAAGTTTTACGAATATCGCCTGAAGATACACCAAAACCAGTTTCTTAAAAGAACAAATTAAGATGTTAAGTCTCGCCTAACAAACACAAAGTGTCACGAATCCATATTAGCGGGTTGGTAGAAAGACCCAGTCATGTATTCAGAAACCAGATATAAAATATTGTTATCCTTTTTTAACACATTTGAACTCTTCATTATTATTTTATTTTCTTTTAAACATACTTGTGCGATATCACCCTTGTTCGGACACGACTTGCGTTACGTCTCGGCGACTGATTGATTTCGTCTACCTAAGATCAAATCACAACGTGGGTAGGTTAGACTAGAAATCAAAACAGTTACTTCGGTAACCAGACGTTGGAGGCGAGCTGGGAACGACAAGGCTGATACCGAATGTAACCAGATTCCAATCCGAATCACCAAAAGGTTAGAACGTCACAATTGGTGCCGTGACCAGGATAAGACCCTGTATCAGCCGCTGTCACACAGTTTATCTCATTATATTTGGTCGTTATTCATTTCTTCACGCTATACTACCATGCCTAAGAGTTTCTGCCATTTTCTTTTCTCATCAGCTCGGTGCCATCTATGTGGCTAAAGTTGTGGCCAACAATAATAAATACTGGTAGGATTTCTATTTTTATATTTTAGTAATGTGTATGGCAACACATCCAATGAGAAGGCACACATCCTTGTCTTACGCCTATTTCTATTTTTGTATGATTGTTCAATTCATTTTTAATTTTTATACAGTTGACTTGTTTGTTGTAAAGGTTCTGGGCTATTTTAATATATTTCACAAAGGTTAAACGCAGGAAAAGACTATGCAGAATCACAGCTATGTAGCAAATATTTGCTGGTGCCAAGAATATAGTATTCACTGACACCTCTGCTATTATTCCAAAATAACATAAATTAGTAAATGGAAATGATATTGCTTTCTAAGACACTTGACCTAATGGTTGGTTTTTGAAAAAGGGTATTTATTTTTTCCTTTGGAATCGTAGCTCGTCTTCCTAGATGCCTTTGTTTTTGTTTATATATATATATATATATATATATATATATATATATATGTGTGTGTGTGTGTGTGTGTGTGTGTGTGTGTGTGTGAGTTAGTATAAAATATAGATCGGAATCTAACAGATTAATAAGATAAAGAACAAATAGGAAACTTTTTTTTAATCTAACCTGTTTCACTTTTATTAAAGCTTCATCAGAAAAAAGAAAGACATTCCGTTCTTTTAAAATGTTGTGTTGTTTGATTTTCATTTATATTACATCGCCAGCCTTTATTGAATACAAATCTTACGCATGTTTATCTAAAACAAACTGTATATACGTAAAAACATTCCTAAGTCAACGTACCAAAAACCAATAAACATGATGTCTATTATACACACACACACACACACACACACACACACACACACACACACATATATATATATATATATATATATATATATATAATTACGAATTAACATTATCATCTCACGCCCACAGAGACAAACTAGAATTTTTTATAAAATTACATACATATAGCAATATTTGTGTTTTGTTTTTCAGGTAGACTTAAAGTTAATTTCTTGAAAGTCGAATGAACGCGTTATTTCTCCTTGAATTCGTCACGCCACAAATTATACTAACGTTGGTTTTAAAGAGTCGAATGCACGTGATATATTATTGAGCAATGAAAATCAGACAACACAAAACTAAAAATAACAGAATTTCTTTTTTCTTCATATCTCTAATAAGCTTTGTTCTTTATCTTTTATATGTGTACATATAAGACAAAATTATATATACAGCTTTATATACCAGAATACTACCTGGAATAATTGCCACAAGGAACATAGTAGAGACCTCAAAATGTACTTCTTTACAAAACAACACACCCAGTGTACTAACGCCTCATTGTAATGTGCGTGGCCTTTATTTCGATTTCGATTAAAAAATCTACTTTAATTAAAAGAGAAAGCAATTTACTAAGACGAAAGTCTATAGAGAGTGCTTTAATCATCCATCTTAACATAGCTCCCAGGTGCTTACGACATTTCCCATTTTTGACAGATCTTCTACTCTCACAATGTGGAATACTTAATAACCACATTGATAAAAAAACATCACTGAATATAACACGGCCGGCCCGGCTCAGTTCTTGCTTGTAATCTCTACTGCCGCCAGTAAACTGATAGGTATCTGCTTTCCGCTTCGTTCATCATTTGTTTCTGTCCAACGTTGTATTCCTTGAATACAGACCAGTGAAGATTGAATGTCGTCTGTGCTTAAGCGCTGGGTCAAACGGCGGAGGAATCGTGCTACAAAAGGACAAAAACGTTTCCGCTGGGGAAAATAAAAAATAACAGCAAAATAACGATGGAGGTCGCCGGGTTAATTTTCATTTGGTTTACATAGTTTTTGATACAAGAAAATTAACCCTTCCTGTTAAACTCTCTATCATGACACTTTGCCTTTTTCTTCTAAAACTTGGAGGCAGTTCAATCAACAAAGAAAGAGATCGGTCGGGAATTCTCTCAGCAGCAAGACACATGGAGTCCAGCAGCTCCTTCGTCCGCTGTGTCTGTTGTTGTCTCTGAGTCGCTTAAACGCCCAATGTATATGTATTTCGACCGACTTCCCCGGCATCTCAATACTCATTAGTTTCATATCAATTAAGTATTTTCTTCAATTTTTGGAGAAACGGCATGGATCGTTAAACAAAGCGGTCAGTTATTCAAAACAATACATTCTTTGACAACATATTTTGTTTATCATTCATTTCTATATCCTGATGACAATCGGCCCGCAATCGGTTACTTATTCAAAATAATAATTTTCTCGATAACAAACTTTGTGTTTATAAATTACTTCTATGTCATTGACGTCAAAGAATTCCTTTGTTGTCTATTTTCCATAATGCGTTCCTGGTATTCAGAAAAAATCTCTCTTTTTTTCTCACTTCATATTTCAATTCATGTTTTCACCTTAACGTTTTTAATATTTTTAAGACTTCCAATTCTCCGATTCCAATACGTGGGGTTTCATATGAACTCTTTTAATCCTAGTTTCATACTCCCAGTGTCACAAAAAAAGAAAAAAAACTAAATAAAATTGACTAGACTATATAACCCAACTCATATAAAAAAAAAACAAATTAAGAGTAAATTTTCAACGTTCTTGCTCCTCCGTGTACATGTGCATTTACATAAACGTAAACATCACTTTTGATCGATGAAGTCTAAAATGACGAAGCGAGCCAGACAAAAATCTTTCCACGCTGCCATTATTTTTTCTATATTGCCGCAGTTTACCTGTGATATAGAAACCTATTGATAAAAGCGCCATGGAGGTAGACCAATATATTATGTACAAATCTAGACATGGTACCATCACCCCAAATGCCCTCTGGCGTTCTCTGACGAAGTTGTCAAACTGCAACTAACCCACCTAGTGTGCATGACGGATGGCGTCTACAGCTCCAGATGACGTGATCTCCTTGGTACCAGTAGATCTTCACTCACCCTTTCAAATGCATTCCCGGAGTGTTCCATCGCGTTGACTATCAATTATATATCTTTCAGGAGAGCAGTCTGCACTATTGGTGACAGAGCACGGTACCTTATGTCTTGTGTTCTGTTACCACGGGTCAGTTTCATAGTGAAACTGATCGATGAGCCCGAAAATCTCGGGTCCTGCCACTTTTCACAGACGTATAGCGCTGTGGTTATCACACTGCACCCCCATTTCCTTTCATGGCAACAATTTTCTGTCCGTGGGCCTGAGCGACGGGGATGGCAGAGAATGCTTTCTTCGTCTTCTTGACGGTGAAGTTCTCAGCTAGGAATACTGGGCTATTTTAGGATATGTCGTCGACAGTTACACTATGTCCCACAGATACACAGGAATCCAGTGCCCGCAGTTGGTTTGGTACAGGACATGGAACAACACCCTTTCTCTCAAGAGCCAGGACCGTTACATCAATTGCAGGTCAGATACCCAGGAATCAAAATGGAGAAAGGCCTCCGCTTTTTGCCGGTACCAATCGTTGCACGCGTCTCCCAACTGGTTATTTTAGTGATTTAGGCGGTCTGCTGCAGGGTAAAGATGGTTGCAGTTGTCACTTGATGAACCCTCTTGGTTTGATTGACATGAGATCCCGGCAGGAAGGAATCTCCTATCACGGTTATGGGTTATCTCTGCTTGAACTACAGCTTGTACCCATCCGCTTCTTTGCAGCCAGTCACCAAGAGTCTTCGGTGTTGCCATCTCAATATGAACACCGCCTAAGAGGACGACAAACTTCTCTTCACCATACTCTTTTGGCCACATCCACTGGATTTATTTTGCCAAAATAAACCAATAATGTCTGGCCAGACTGAGATGCTCCAATGCAATCCTTACCATATCCATGGCGTGCTTGATCATAGCCACTGTGTGTGCGTTCGCTAGAAAGAATGGGAGCAGTCTGGTAGGACTGGCTTTCATGTCCTGCTGGTTTGCGTAGTATGCAGCTCATGAAGTGTCCTCCAGAGATGCTCTCTTTCAGCATGTTGCTTGAAGCCGCTATTACTGCTCACGGTTGTCACGCTGGTATCCAGCACGTTCGTATATTTGATACTGCCGATAACGGATGGCATATCTGTATAGTTGTGAGGCAAACGGTCAAATGTTTTGAGGCGTCTTTCGTCCGGTCCTCGAATGATTATGCTGCGGCCAATGCCGGCTCCAAGGAACGCTGGGTGTTGCATGAGGGAAATAACAGTCGCACTGAATAACTGTTTTGCTGTGGTGGAACTTGGGTTGTGGTCGATATTGTCTTCCGTAGCAGTCGTGAAGACTGTCATCACCCGATTATAGGAAATAGATATCCCCATGTGTACCAGACTGTCGACAATCTCCCACTTGCGCGTCTGCGCATGTAGGATTAGGCCGATGTATGTTTTAATCGGCATCTCGTGCATGGTGGCTTGCCTGAGTGAGCAAGGCGTAATGCCTGTGGCGGCCCGTCGGTGCATAATGCTGTTTATCTTGAAGATCTGGGCGATGCTCAGTGTCACTTGTGTTGTGCTTTCACCTTGGTGCTTGATACTTGGACCTTCCAAGATCATAGTGACCAAGGCATGCTGCATGGGTGACACGGGGTCCGCTTGGCATCCTGCAGGAAACCCGTTGAACAAATTTGCATCTACGATGATGTGGTGTCTAGAGTTTTGGGCAGCACATTCCAGGTGGACAACATCAACAGTTCAAAAGCCGTTGCTAGGCTCCATCAAGAAGTGCAAGTGTAAAAAGGCCAGTTTGGATTGCACATCACTGTGTGCTTGTGACGGGGAGTGCTCTCAGAACTGAACACGTAGTCTTCATAAGATGAAGATTCTGAATTTTTCCAGACAGTACACAGTTACTGTAAAAAGTGAACTTGTCTGTATATTGTATTGAATAGATTATATGTTAATTAACATGGTCATTAAGTGTAGTGGTGTCCCTTTACCATATAACGTTTAAACTTGCCCAAGATTGATCTGATGGGAACAAGCCACCATAACAATCACTATTTCGTTTTCTTATTGTTGTTGTATTATTGATGCAATTCGCATAATTATCTTAATAATTTTGTTAATTAGCATCATAATTGGCGTGGGCAATGTCCATGAATAGCTACTGACAAACAGAGGAAGACGGCCAGATAAAATTTTCGCAAATTAAATGAATCTAGGTTATTCACAAGAAATGTCAACTTGATGCCTGATCATAGGTTTCCTTGTCGCCGTTACATTTACAGTTAGCCTAAATATGTTAATTAACATCAACATCATCTCCCAAAATGTAGCTAAAAGGTATATGGCATGTCCTGGTTCAAAACATTCAATACACATTCTCTAAAACCTAAAGCAGCAAACTTTATCTAAATTCTGTGTGCCTTTTGAGTGTTTGCTGGCGGCCATTTTGGAAGATGGCTACCAGGGTGAATTTGGGTGATGTCTTCATATCCAAATTTGTTCATAATATATTTGTCTATCTCAATGCTCAAAATGGTGTTTTTATTTTAAAAAAATATGTTTTCTCACACGATGTATTACACACGTATATATTCGCGTATCATATTTGAAAACCTAATTTCGAAGCTAATTTGTCTACAATACATTGATATATAGTTTGTTAAATAGCGTAGCTAGTGTAAGTAATATATAAATGGTAATTTTATATTTCGGGTATGATTTGACCCCATTAATTTAGCTTCAATATTAGGTCCTCAAAATCATATATATATATATATATATATATGATATATATATATATATATATATATATATATATATATATATTGTTTTTGGTGTTGTTAGGTTTTACTCATGTTTTGACTGTTTAAGTTTTATTTAATTTTTTGTTTCGTTTTGAAAATTACTAAAGTGGTTGAAAGCGCCTTGCAAAATTAAAAATATATAAAATTACTATACTTGCTTACTTCTACAAAACAAAAAACGTAAGGTTTCTGGAAAATCTAAATAGAAAAGTATTTAAATCTTCCTTGTCTTCTATTACTTTAAGAACTACACACACACACGCACTCACGCACACACACACATATGTGTGTGTGTGTGTTAGTGTGAGAGAGAGAGAGAATATGTGTGTGCGTGAGAGAGAGAGAGAGAGAGAGAGAGAGAGAGAGAGAATATGTGTGTGCCTTGCACGTTCCCATTATGAAGACAGGTAAATCCAAAATCTTCATTTGAATGGTTGTTCTAATATAATCTACTGATTCACTTCTTCACATTCAGCCATGTACTGCCCTATGCGTAAAAGTATGTAATATTTCTTGTCATGCCACTTAATAGCCGTCTTATTCGGCTCAGGAAACGACCTTCAAGTCATAGTCAAACTAGAATAAAATTACGAAAATTACAACAGACTCCAAAACGACTCAATTTTCAAAATGACGTTTGTTGAAAAGTTAAAAAAAAATTATATGAAAGCTAAGAAAAGCTAAGTAATTCAAAGTGGAATACCTTTGGGGAAGCACTAATGACATCGGCAAAATAGAAATGAAAAAAGGAAAAATAAATCTCGATGACGGAGTAATGCTAATGAAATATAGACTTCAGATTATGCCAAGGAATGGAAAGGAAAATACGTTCTTACGCAGAGACATTAGAAAGATATGTAAGCAAGTGAAAGACGAATTGCTGAACGAGATGTGTGTCGAGAGAGAAACACTACGTAACATAGCACGCATGCGTAAAAGGATAAAAGAAACATCAGTAGAGAATGCATGCTCCTCAACAGGATTCACAATGAAGGAACACTCATAATAGAAAAAGGAAAATATTACAAAGATGGAAGTAATACATCGGAGAGCGCTTCTATGACAATGGAAGGAGGTAACGTATAAAAATACGGAAGGGCATTTAGTATTAAAATCTGAAGTAAGACGGTACTGGGCAAGATGAAAAGAAGCGAAAATGAAGCATTGGATTGTAATGCTATCAGCATCAGACGATTTCGAGATCGATAAAATTACTGAGATAAAAAAACGGAATAAATGCCAGTGGCGAGATACTGCAACATCGCAGTAGATCTAGATTCGTAACGAGGCCCAAGAAGCCAGATGCAAATGAATTTGAATTCTATTGGATAATCAACTTAATGAGCCACATAGCTAATCTTATCATAATGCTTCTGATGAAGAGAACTTGTAAAAAATTAGATGCGAATTATGGCAAGAACTGCTAACAATTGAAGAATGCGTGTAGCCTTTACGGCACTGTTTTTTTTTGTTTTTTTATTGAAAGAAAAATGCAAATTAAAAAGCAAACAAAAATGCAATTTATCAAGAAGGGAATTTGAATAGTGATAAGTGGCAAATGTGGTTTGCCTCACCGTCGAGTCAACTAGAAGTAATTGATACCGATCAAATCAATACATTACTTGAAAATCAATATTTTTCGCATACCACCCGTTATATAACCGACGTACTCAGAATATATGAAATCAAGCAGTAACGGTTTTATCAAGTACATGCATGATTATGCTTAGATTAGTCCGTTTGACGTGCTAATTCCACATAAATTAATCTGAAAATCTATTAGTTCTTATTTAAATGCTATAGTATTACATCAAACTTTGATGTTCAATTAAAAGCGGAGGTCTTACAACAAATAAATGGTTGGCTATGTCAAATGAACTAATAATAAACACGAATTGCCAAATTTGGATGTTGAGTATATGGCATAAGTTAAGCAGTCGGTTTCTAAGATTTCTTTTTCCCGTACAAGCAAAGCTTCATGCAAATATGTACTGCTCCAAATTAGGCAAAATGAAAGAATAAATCATTACAAAATGGTCAAGGCTTATTTATAGAATAGTTTATTATTAGAATACCGATAGACTGCATCTATTCTTTCTTGTCCAAGGCCGGTTGTTTGATCAATCTTTTGAACTTATCAGACCAAAATTGTAATATGCAATAAATATAGTCACAGTTTAATATCAATAGATGTATGTTTTATATTTTATATATATATATATATATATATATATATATATATATATATATATATATATATATATATATATTGAATCCATAATTAATCAAGGAAGTGAAAAATAAACAAATAAATAATCAATAAGTGTGCATATTTCAAATTATACAATAATTTCAAATTTTCAATAATAACAAAATTATATATATACAAAAAAAATATCTGCTTCAGAATGTAAACCTTGTGACATATCTCATGAAACTCTAGCATGTTAAAAAATTTAAATTTGAATGGTAGAATTAGTGTTAATTTGCTCAGAAAGAGTATAAATAGAGGAGGTGGTAGTAAGTTCAAGAGTTTTACCAAACATCTGGTCCTGATGAACGTTTTAATGTGAAGGAGTCAGCTAACCAAATATGACATTTTATGAGTATCATTTATTGTTGTAACTTGTAATTTCTATGTGTTCAATCTGTAAAGAATTATCTTAATAAAAGTTTCTCAAAGATCCCTGAGAATGGTTATTTGCTTAGAAAGACAAAAAAAAAATTTAAGAAGATATAAATGTGAAGGTATCTGAATAATGACAGAAAAAATAAAAAGAACAAACATTTTTATTTTATTTAAAAAACAAAACTAAACTTATTATCGATAAGCGGCTGCGGTAGGTCAGTGTTTACCAATTTAATATCTCAGACCAACTGTTCGTATAGTTATGTTTATTTTTGCAGTGTTCGCCACAATAATCTTCAACGATAAAGAAAAAGTTGTAAGCTGTATAAGTATATAGATTATGTTCCCTTGGCGGCAAAATCGGGAAGGATATTAGAATAATCTAGAACCTATACGGTCAGCAAATGATATTAGAATAATCTAGAACTTATAACGTGATCAAACCGCATGAATATGGATAGTAATAATATAAGATATGACATTGTGTTGATAACAGACAGAGAAAGCAATTTACAACAACAACTACAAAAAGTAGTGAAGGAAAACGCGAAGAAAGGACGAAAGATCAATTGCAAGAAGATAAACTTCATCGTTGTTAGCAAAAGGAACATCCCAATGTAAAATTACTAAATGCAAACAAATACAACAATTTAAATGGATGGGAAGCGTTTTACCAGAGGACAGGAACAACGACACTGAAATCCGAAGGCGCATATGGATAGCGAAAGAGGCCTTTCAAACGCTAAGCAAAGTCTTAAGAAACAGCAAGATATCGTTAGAAACTAAGAAAAACTACTAACATTTTGTGTAATATCGGTCCTTCTATATGGCAGTAAATGATGGACCTTCTCCTCACAGATGAAGAAGAGGCTTGAAGCAACAGAAACATGGTTCTACAGAAGGATGGAGCATATGAGCAACGAGGAAGAGAGCAAAACAATGCATAAACCTAATTAGTGAACTTGTGTACATGTACGGAGGAACTAGTTTTAGGAATGATAACAAAAAGACCTAATTTATTAAGAGTTACAAAAGAGTGCAAATTCTAGAGAGCTATGTTAACCAACGCCATAGAAGGGATACAACACATAAAAGAAGAATGTTAGATATACAAAAAATATATATATATATATATATATATATATATATATATATATATATATATAAGAAAATTCGACCCCGTCATGATAATACACCACAAAACTGCGCTTTTGTTAACTTTGAACTTCACCATCTTTATAATGACTATACAGATTGCGTCTTTCCAGAGCTACATATCGGCTTTGTATTCAGAATTGGCTTTCTATTAGACTGGTTGTTAAGCACGTCATAAGAGACCTCTTTATTCTGCTGTTTAAGCTATATCTTGGATTTGGGATATATAGATGACAGTATGCTGGATGTGGTGGTAAAGATATGGTTTTTCATGCAGTTTAAATGTTCAATCTCATAGTCCACAAACAATCAATTAAACTGTACGATTTATTGTCAAAATATATAATCATACTAAATATCTCTTATTATTTTGATAGAGCTTGTGTAGAACTCTGGCTTGATACCTGTTCCTTGATGTTCGTAATAATTATCATTTTAGAAAAAAATAAAATTTTAACTCCCAGTTCGTTTTCACCGGTTCTATAAAATGAAGTATTATTGGAAAACAAAATCTGGATTATGGCCGCCTCAATCCTGAGAACAACATCAGCTGTGTGATGAGCGCAAGGTTTGGGGTACTTTTTGTTGGGGGGGTCATATGTTATTTGTCTTGCTCCAGGATTTTTCGTGGAAATGTTCAACAACTTTAGCAGCTGCACCCCTTCAATACTACCCGTGATAAATGAGATGAAAGATACACAACGATAATGTAATTAGAGGAGGCAGTTGAATAATTAGCAACAATTAGAAACGGAATAATTAGCAACAATTTTATATCAGCGTCTGGAATGTCACAGATGTTACAATAGAAAGTCAATTGAAACGAGGCGGTTTTTGAAGTCTGTGTTTTCTTTATTTGTTTTCTTTTTCTTTTTTTTGCCTGCGTCTTTATTTTTGCTTTCAATGAGTTCATTGTTTTTAAATTTCTTTCTAAAGAAACGGGAAACATTACCAACAGCTGTACTGGTTTTCAACGCAGCAAATATTTATTGATTCGAATTTTAATGAATATTTCTCAAACAATTTTCCCAGATTTTCTCTTCTACTTTTCTTTTACGATTGCTGCAACCACGATGACGACGACGACGATGACGACGACGACGACGACTACGCCTATCAGCATCACAAATATTATTACTATCACAAATAAAGCTCATTTTCACTTCGTCGCTACTTATCTTCGTCGTCTTATCTCAGATCGTCTTCGCTTGCTTTATTTGCTTGGTTCGTTCTCTTTCTTATTGTTTTCTCATTTTCTTTTAAATATTCCAATATTTTTTTTAATTCTTTATTTTTTTTTTACCTTCTCATCCAACATTCTTTCTCTGCTCACACTCTCCTTCTGCTCTCGGATCATCTATATATAATACCTTCTTCATTCGTTTTCTTTACTTTCCCCTTTAATAATTTCTTCTTTTAGTCTCCATTTTTCTCGTGGTGGACCTGTTTACCAACATACACACCCACTTTCCGTGTTCTTCTTTTTGCCATGTTTTTCCTTTTTGCCGTCATCATCACTAGTATCATCATCATCTGTAGCAGTAGCAACAACAACAACAACAGCATCTCTTCTGTTTCTTCCAATTTACGTTTCTTTTTTTTTCCATCGTATTACTCTTTTTTTTTCTATTTTAACTATTTCCCTGTTTTCTTTCTTTTTATCCTTTTAGGGTTTTCCTCATCAGTAAAATAAAGACAACAAAACCAACAATTGTTCTTATACTTTATCAGCTTTCTTTATATTTTTATTCTCTTTTCAGCCATCTTTGCTTATCCATCTTAATCAATCTTCTTTTCCCACAATTTCGCCGCTGTTCCCTTCAGTTTTGCATCTACCTTTCTTTTTCTACTACTACCTTCTCTATTATTTTTCTTAATATCCTTTCTTCAACTTCATTTTCTTTTTAAAAAACACAATTATTTCCTTTCTTTCATCTCTCTCTTTCTTCCACTGTGTAGCATTTTTGATTCTTTTTCTTCTTCCTTTTTCTTTTCCCTCTTACTTTTTACCCATATTCAATCTCTACTTTCACCTAGATTGAAAATTTCACATTTCTTTAGTATTACTTTCTTTTTATTCTGTTCATCTCCTTTACTATTCTTTCTTTCTTTCTTTCTTTCTTTCTTTTGTTCTTTCGTTCTTTCTTTCTTTCTTTCTTTCTTTCTTTCTTTCTTTCGTTCTTTCGTTCTTTCGTTCTTTCTTTCTTTCTACTCTACACTTCTTTTTATTTCATGTCCGTCTTTTCTAAACTTTCTTTTACAATTCTATTTTTTGGTCTTCTTCTAGAACTTTTTTTCTTTCATTCCGTTCGCCTTCTTTTTCTTTTTTCGTAATTGTTATCAAAACCATGGTCGGCCCAATTTTTTTTTTTTTTGGGGGGGGGTATTTGGGAGCTTTAAACACCCCCCCGCCTTCATCCACTTTCAGTATGCTTTTCATTCAGTCTTATTTTCTACTTTTCTTCTGCTATTGCTTTTTCTTTTGCTGCTTTTTATTCTGTAGTCATCCATTATTTTCTTCTGCCTATCTTAATTCCTTCAATCATTGTCATAGGCATCAGACATTTCGAAGACATCATCACTCTAATTTTTCAGTTCCTCTAATTTTCGAAATATTTAATACTAGTCAGTTATTCAGTTATCATATTTTTTTCATTGTATCAAACAGACAATATCAACCATTTTTTTCTTTGTCAACCATCGATTAGATTATTTTTGTTTGTAATCTAAAGGTCAAAAATTTCGTGTCGACTAAAATATTTTTCTCGCGGCCAAATCACAACACTTTGAGAAAACAAAACTTATTTGAAATGAAAATATACTGATTTAAAAAATCTAATAAATTTTCGATTTCTTTATTTATCTTTTAATGTTAACTTGAATTAAAACAATCACTAAAGATGAATTAAAATTAACTTTTAAAAATTAATCGAGATAGGATTGATATTTCTAAGCCTAAAATAATGCTTAACTGGATAAATACAAGTAGCACACATCTATGATTGTGATGAATTAAAGCTAATGAAATAGAGACATCAGATTATGCCAAGGAATGGAAGGGAAAAATACTATGTTATGCAGAGACATTAGAAATACATGCATGCGAGTGAACGATGAATTGCTCAGCGAGATATGTGTGGAGAACGGAACATAGCACGCATGCGTAAAAAGATAAAAAGAAACATCAGTAGAGAATGCATGATCCTCAACAGGATTCGCACTGAGGAAATATTCATAATAGAAAAAGGAAAATACTACAAAGATGGAAGTAATACATTGGTTAGAGCTTATAGAAGAGGGTAACCAATGATACATTTGAACTTCATATCTGAATCTATGATTTCTATCAAATATTACGAAATAAAGTATTTCCAATATTACAAAAATTTAAGGAAAATTAATTTCTTCAACAAAGCTTTTAAACACAGTCTTATTCTTCGGCTTTTCTACTGGCATTTCTTCCTCCATATCTCATTTTCCTAATTTCAAAGACTCTTAATATTATTCTCATCATCAATGATATATTGAACTTTATTTTTGAAAAGTACATTCTTTATATTATCCTATATTCTGAGACAAAATATTGTTATTGCCGTCTATACGCGTGTATAAGCTAACTCTGAATTTAATTTCTTATAGATCGCGTATAATGCAACCCCAGATTCTGAGCATTACTATTAAGTCTTCCGTAGTCAAATATTGCAGTACTGGGCATCGCCCTAGACATATTTTATAGCAAAAATGGTCTTCATTCCTTTTTTGTACAACCTAACCAAAATGTTTAGGAAAACCACTTATCGTAAGTAACGTAGATTTAGATACTGTACAATTCATGCCCTACTACGATAGTTCCATTACCTTGAGCCTGCCTCCTACTAAAACATATACAGTATAGATACGTATCAGAAAAAAGGGGTGACATTGGAAAAGTAATACCCAGAGATGTAAACACGTGAGAACGGAGATGAATGGAAATTGAAGATGTTCTGTACTTCACGTAGCGATAGAAAAAAGAATCTAGGCTACGGGATTGTTGATAGATTCGTTTTGTACGACCTATCAACCCTTTGTAGGTTATTTAACGCCAGAAAATATTTTTAGACAGTAAGAAATTTTTGTTCAGATAATAATGGTTTAGTGATAAAAGTCTTACTAATTAACCCATAGATGAGAGGGGAAAGTTGGTTTCACACCTTTTCCAATATTATTTATGCGTAAGTAAAATATAACGAACACAATCCGAATTAATATTTCCACGCCATTATCCATTACACCATCAGACAGATCAGGTACAACGTTGCTTAAAGCATAAGTTTTAACCTCTTCAAAAAAACAATACCTGTTTATAGTGCGATTGTCGATTTTTTTTGCGTAAAAACTCTGTTGATAAAATTTCGCACTATGCTTGAGCATAGACAGTATTTCAATTTCCTTATCACTATACTTATATTGTTTTTATATTATAAAATATATTATATTGTTTTTATTGTTTTTATATTAATTGTTTGTAATGAAATATTTTATTAAGAAATAGAAAACATTATCTAGGAATGAAGTAAAAAGTACTAAGTTGTAATAACTATCCACCTATATAGTAGGGAGATAAAAGAAGACTTGAGGCAATTGACATGTGGTTCTGAGGAAAAATTCTTTGGATACAAAGGAAGGATCTTGTAAGCAATGACGACATTTTAAGAAAAAATTTAAAAAATACATTTATACATAGAATCAGAATGAATTATAAACTCTGGTAAACGTAATGAGGAAAGAGGACTTGGAGAATTTGACACTCGCATGACGTATTGAAGAGAT
This sequence comes from Acanthosepion pharaonis, assembly GCA_903632075.3. NCBI lineage: Eukaryota > Metazoa > Mollusca > Cephalopoda > Sepiida > Sepiidae > Acanthosepion > Acanthosepion pharaonis. The sequence continues at coordinate 797,696 of CAHIKZ030004651.1, forward strand.
ATTGGCAGATGAAAACTTTTCTAACAAGCCTGTGTAATTTAAATAGCCTTACAAGCAGTGGGAGGGATAGTAAAAAATAACAATGTTAAGGATTGCAAAAATAGGAAGTTGTGGTGAGCCATGATCATCTACATTATGTAGGAAGAGGCCAATTAGAAGAAAAAATATCTGTTCTTCAATTAATGTGCTGCAACCGAGAGTCTTTAGTAATTTTGTATTTGTTTCTTTTTCTCTTTTCTTCAAAACCATCTAATAGAAATCATCGGGCATGTTAGCAAGCTGATTCTTAAGAAAATAAATTCATTGTCCAAAAATAAATGAAAAAAACACCAAGTGAGAAGCAGCATTATATCTTAACCTTACAACTATACCAAGCCGCAGCGAAAACTTTCCCGTCAAATTTCTTCTTAGCATGGAATCCAAGAAACTCTAGATTTCATTATATAATTTCAGATTTGTATATGTTAGTTTTTTGTTTACAGGAAAATGCTTAAGATTTTTATCATCTCTTTCATCTTTTCTCTTAAGATAATATCTTTGAATTAATACGATTTGCTTTCGAACAATAGATGCAATCTTTAAAAAAAACAAAGAAAAACAGTGCTGAAATGTTGTTTGATATCTAATCGTCTATATGGCAGTGAGTACTGGACAACCTCCTCACAGATGAAGAAGAGGCTTGTGGTTCGATTGACGATTTCTATGTATATTATGAATAGAGCGTGTGGTAAAGGAGGAATTATTAAGGAAAGTGTGATCTATAAGGAATTTGTTGGTAACAATCAGAGAGACAGTTGGAATTTCTGTGGCAAATATTGAAGGATTTAATGGCCATAAAGGAAATATCAACAGAATGAAAAAACTGCGTGAGGAGATTTAGTGAACCGATGGCAATATAAAGAACATCTTTTGTAGCACCCTCTCATTACATACTCTATGGTTAGATTTTATTATGCGACTCAATATTTTCGCAATAAAATTGTTAATTCGGAACAAATGTTAAATTTTTCAGAATATATTTATGTCGATAAATTAGAGCTTATACTATCTACTTTTCAAGAAATTTAGGTAAGACGTGTTTTGGGTGTGTCAGCCTTCATTGTATAAAAACATTTAGTGCAAAATAGTTCATAATTTATAGGAGGTCTGTTGTTATAAGTATAAGCCATGATTCTTTTAGTTCAATATAACGTCGCATATAGGTCGGGCAAAAGGTGGTCATCAACTCTTGCTGAATTAAATCAAATGATAGCTTACATTAATGGGGGATAAAATGACATAAAGAATCCGAGGACGTCTCAGTACCTGACACCTCTTTCAGCCCTAGCATAACACACCAACTGCGGGCTGAAGAATTAAATAAAGCTCAAACGAAATACCATCAGCTGAATCATTACATTCATATCATTCCACCAGCTGAGTAAGGACACTCCATACATTCCCAACTTTTTTTATATTACAAATATTAGGTATAAGGCCCAGGAATTTTAATAATATATTATCCAATTTACGCATGGTTTAATAGATTAAACTGTTGGTGTTTGTCAGTTCAATTCTCGTGTCTCGTAATGAAACGCCAAATACATTTGTTCAATGGAAGAAACAAACAAGCAAGACTGCTGACTCCTAACTTATTCAGAATATCCCCATATGTATGGAAAACAAAATAAGAACAGTCTACACAGTGGATTGAATAAAGGCTTCATTTCGAAATACCAAGAAAGATAGCGAATACAAAGATAAACACCTGAAGAAAGCCGTTGGGTAGAACGTCTCACATTGGAATATCAACCAAAAATAGATCATCGTCCGAATAGTAAATAATAATAATAATAATAATAATAATAATAATAATAATAATGGGAACAGTAATAAAAAATAATAATAATAATAATAATAATAATACCTCTTCTAACTAATTCCGACAAAAGCCTTGCGTCTCTTTGAAGAGTATATTTTTCTTACGACGAATAGCAATATTTGATTTATGTATCTAAAATTTGAAAATTGAAAGGCTTATTATATATATATATATATATATATATATATATATATATATATATATATAAAATTATAATCCCTTTCAATAAAAAAATTAAATAAAAAATAAATAAATCTCCATAGACACGCAAACATGACATCTATGAAAGTTACTCTATACTGATACTTATTATTAACACCCAACACACGCCTACCCAATTTAAACAATTCGCCCTAGCTGTTACCATGGAAATTTTGATTTCAATTATTAAAACACGTAAATTTCAGAAATACGTTATTCCAAAAATTTCGCTTGAAGATGGAGCAGAGCTTACTTTAACTCAATTTAATTCAAATAATTATATTGAAGTTTTCGGCTCTTGTTTTGAAACATGAGACCTCTTATGTCGCGAGTTGGAATCATATTTTTTTAAATAAATTAATATATATATATATATATATATATATATATATATATATATATATATAGTTTTTGCAAAACTAGGTAATCCGTATGGGTAGACCCAAGGAGGACGATATCCGGAGAGCTCAAAAATGTAAATTTCTTTTTCATTTTTCATTTCAACCTTTGGAAGTAAAGTCTAATGATCCCGAGCCCTTTAAAAAGGCTCTGGTGAAATAATTTATTACATGGAATCTTAAAGTGGTCTGTTTTTAGTCAAACAAATATATATATATATATATATATATATGGATTGACTATTTGTATATGCATGCCAGTGGTGCATTATAGGTAGTAAGGCCTAAATTATTTTGACTGTAAATTTTGTCTGTTAAAGAAAATAGCTATAAGTACCTTTCCAGATCACAAGAAATTACAAAATGAACGGTTAGAACTCAAAATGCATACACGGACACTATGTTTTAGTAAGTTACTTAAAAATCAAAAAACTAAATGAGAATATCTTGTAAAATGCCACCATGAAAAATGTCAATATGTGTATTATATACAACACAGATAATGTAGCATACTTTAGACAAAGCCAATAGTTTCAATTAAAGAAATAAAAATAAAATAAACAAAAACCTAAATAAGAAACAAAGTGATTAACAAATTACGAATGAATACTTAAGTACAAGTAAATGTAATAATAATAATCAAGAAAAAAAAAAGTAATCAATAATAAGCAATGGGTAAAAATTTAACATCATTATAAAATAGCTACAAATAACCGCATTCGAATCTAAAATTATCCAGAATATTTTGAAACATAATTGTCACCACCCACCCATTAACCGTTAACATAATACAATAGATCTTACTAACAACAATGCACCACTGACCAGCATATGTAAATAGAACCAAAGCACAGCATAAATGACCTAAAAAAATTGTGCTGAAGCATGAAACAGAACAGGTTGCCGATTGGTGTTGACCTCAGTACATTAAAATTATATTTTTACACACACACACACACACACACACACATATATATATATATATATATATATATATATATATATATATATATATATATATGAAATGTAAAATAAATCTGCGGGTATATAATCCAAGTAGATCCTAGTAATATAAAAATATCAAAAAGGGGCCACAAAAGAGAGCTCAATGTATTTTATTTATAAAGAGCAATATGCATGAATAAGAAGAAAAATCATTTTACTTCATGTGGGGAATAGACTATTTCAGCAGACGATGAGAGTGGTCGTCTGTCTTGAATAATTCCACATTGGGGTTGAAAAGACAGACGAGCACTTCTATCGTTTGCCTAAATAATAGTCTATTCCCCACATAAGGTAAAAAGATTTTTTGATTATTCATTCATATATATATATATATATATATAGAGAGAGAGAGAGAGAGAGAGAAAGAGAGAGAGGGAGAGAGAGATAGAGAGAGAGAATGATAGATAGAGAGATATATTTAGTATGAATTTAATAAAAATATCGTATCATCAAGTAAATAATTATTAATTGTTCAATTAAAATGTATTTTATAAACTGAACATCATAGGCTACATTTACCATATACATAGAAATATATGCTTAAATCTCTACCAATAATGACTGGTAAAGGTTAAAATGTTGTGGAAACGATAATTCACATCTTACTATCTATATATATATATATATATATATATATATATATATGAGTGTGTGTATATTATCGTCGCCAGATAATTACCAATTACTGATAATAGTAATATGATTTAATTTCTTTAAAAGAATTGTTCTTGCTGTAGACAAATTTAATTCGTAGAATCTAATAGAATTACTTGCGATTTTATTTAGAGTTTTAACGCCTACCTCAGTTCATATAACGTATAAAAAATATGGGAAATAAAATAATACTACTGATAGTACAATTTATCAAATCGAAAGAATGAAGAAAACTAAGTGTAAAGGAAATTGCATTCGATGAAACAATCGCATAGACAAAGAATCCTAAGATCTTGTTCGCTTCATAAAGAAAGGAAAGTCACTTCTTCGTTTGAAATAAAATGAATTGCCGTTGGATTCCTTTTGTATGATAATTTTAATGGATTTAGTATTTACGGAGAAGTTAAGATATATTCGAGCAAAATACATTCGGGTGTTCGGAAACGAAAAGAATCTAAGTCTAAGATATATTCTTCCAAATGTTTCTGACTGCACCCCAATTGGAGAAGAGACTGTCAAATGTTTCAAGATTATTAATGAAACATAAAAGGCAGTTTTCAAATGAAATTGTCTAAACTATTGTAAACTAATCTTCAGTGTACTGGAAAACACGTATTAAGAATGACACTAACTTTGTTTGATTTGAAAACCTTTTATATTTACTATCTTGTCCGTTGCTCAATACTTGATGACATTATAAGAGGCCATCATGTAAACTATAACAACTTTCAAAGCTACTTAGTTGGCGCTTTTTTATTTCCTAGCTTCATTCACTTTTCAACCAAAATTGAATAAGAGATTTAACCGCTAATTTGATATATGCATACATATTTACATAGAGGATGAAGACCATGTCCTTTGCAGACGAAGCTTTTTTGTAACTTTCATCGTTTGTATTCGATATAAATAACACTCTGATGCGGGCCCCTAACTGATTCTTAAGGCCATCTTCATTCTTACAACCTCTCTTACAAAAATGGCAAAGATATTTTCACTATGTTACATAGATAACATAGGTTAGAAACTTGCCTTTCCTGTGTACAATCATTTGATGTTTGAGTCCTGCAACAGATTTACAAACCTTGTCACATATCTGAGACAATTTACCAGCAGGTCTTTCTCGTAGGATGGCATTCACAGGAGTTGGCACCTGACCCGTCTGGTGTGATCTGACGTGACTGGCTAAACCAGCTGTCGAAAAGGTGACATTTCTACAAATACTGCAATAGTCTGGTATCCTAATAGCTCCGGGACATATTCTATTTCTCACTTCTTAATGGCGAGTTTTTGTTGGCATTCTCAATTCCCTTCTGGACAAAATGATTGCAGCGTTCCCCAATCAACTTTTTCCAACTAAATTTTATCTCCAGCAACAGTTTCCCAGTTTTTAATATTAACGTCAAGCATCTTTAGGTTACATTGAACTACATCCTTGAAACGGTTTGAGGCCTCATCAGCGGGTCGATTACCTTGTAGGCATATATATATATATATATATATATATATATATATATATATATATATATATATATGTGTGTGTGTGTGTGTGTGTGTGTGTGTGTGTGTGTGTGTGTGTGTGCGCGTTAGTTGTTTTTAGTTTTATATGATGGAAACGACTGCAAAATTTGTACACCGTACGTATATATATATATATATATATATATATATATATATATATATATATGTGTGTGTGTGTGTGTGTGTGTGTGTGTGTGTGTGTTTTGAAGGCCTTGAGAATCAGCATTTTATAAATTTGTCTTTTACTCGGATTTGAAAACCGATGGGAATATGCAACTACCTCACTCTATACACCAGACCGAAACTAATAATTATGCCATCATTAAGCAAATAGAAAAGAAATAGAAATTAATTTATTTATGCCCGAATCCGACTGCTGACATCTTATTGTTTTCAGAAAGCCATCTCGTCAAATATGGTAGCCTGGGAAAGTGTCGTTAGAAGTGAACTGATAATGAAATAAAGAAGAAAAAGGCAACAAAATAATCGAGTGAACGTCATAATCTGATCGCTTTTCGTTTGTCAAATTCTGCTAAAAACTCCTGCTGTCAAAGCCAGAAAACCAGTGGCGTACTTGTCAAACTTACTCTTTACTTGACAAATGAAAATTGATTTTTGTCGCTCAACAAAAATCTGATAAATACGAAAAGCGATTTTTAGATTTCAAACGGAATGAACTGCAGATGGATATTAGAGATCAATTACCGCAAGTATTAATTGCTTTTCATTAATGATAATAGTTGTAAAATATCTCAAGTTCAAAATCAGAGATATTAAATTAAAATAAATATTATTTAACGATACAGGTTATAGATTATAATAATTGCTCTATTAAACATAACTAGTTGAGATTTAAAAGCTATTTACTGAATTTATTTTCTTTTAAATAATTTAGAAATGTATTAGTATGCTTTTAAAACCTGGCAACACCGTGAGCCACGAATAAGACAATTAATCCTGAATGCCAAGCTTTCGCAGTCAAGAGGAACTGGTTTCTTTAAAAGAATATCTTGATTGATTCAGGTACTTCTGATATTAAACAGTCAGCTGAGAATATCGAGAGAAAGAATCCAAACGCATGAATAAAATCTGACCATTATTTTATATAGTCAAACCTCATGATATTGATATATTTAATACGTGCCTTTTGATAATATATATATATATATATATATATATATATATATATATATATATATATATATATATATATATATTAAAGAAAACATCGTTGAAGAACCAATGGGCAACTTACCAAAACCTAAAACTGTTATCCGAATAAAAAAAGAACCATGCTGAAAAAATAACAACAAAAAAAGCCCGGAAAGCAAACTTGCTAATTTATAAAATAAATTGGTCTAAGCCCAGATTGTCCAAACTAAGCAAATAGCGGTTACCAACGTTAAATCCTATGAAAAGGAGGCTTTAGTAGTAACCCGAAATTCACGCTCACACGATCTACATACAATAGTAGACACTAAGGGGTGACTGTCTGTTTCATGCGATGTGTAATTTAAAGCAGCGTTTGTTATACCAGAAAGACTCAATGGATAATATAATAATTAGCCCGAAGATTTTCCTTCTGGGACTAAACACTTCAATGAGGAGCCTTTCTATTTTTTCTATTCGATTACCTACTGTTAATTTGATGTGCATCATGTATATCATATTCCGATATATATATATATATCGACATATGGTATACATGATAGCCAACAAAAATAAAAAGACACGCCTTGCCAGTTCAATTCAACGAAAATTGTTAGCATATATATATAAATATATAGAAAATTGTTAGCATATATATATATATATATATATATATATATATATATATATATTTTCAAAATGTTAGATAAACTGTCAGAAATGTATGTATGTTCTGTTGAGTGAATTATTTTTGATCATCAAGTATCGAGTCTTATTTTGTTTGCTAGACAATATTCTATTAGCTACATAATGACATTTTTATAGGGCTGAAATTGTAGTCAGTTTTCAGTGAATGATTTTGTAACGCTTAAAGCGAGTGCAATCACGTCAGAAAAGCACGTATCAAACATTTCGACGGATTCTCTTCTCTTCTTCCGAACGGTTTTTCGGTTTCAACCGGAGATCATGCAATATGTTTTTTCTCCATTCAGTCGTAAAATAGAACCTTAGAATATTTGTAGTGTCAAGTAACGTAGACTTCTGAAGTAGCAATGAGATAATCGGCTATATTCTGATTTCTTTAATGTGGGTTTTTTGGATAGGTGCTATAAACGCCAAGGTCCCAATGATAACTGGGATAATAAATATGAAAGCTCCACATTCGATAGAAGAGCTACGTTCTAACAGAGCAGTGAATATGCTATACTCCCTAGCACAAAGATTCACAAAATATAGGTTCTACAAACGTGTTGAGAGAAATAAGAAACTCAAAAATAGCAACAACGTTATGCCATAATTTTAATAATTTTCTTCCAATAAACGGCTCAAGTGACACTCACAGAAAGGAGTTATAGTCGAAATGATAATAAAAAACGTTTGTATTTTAGGAATAGCAAAAATTGATAAAAATAAAGATTGTGAGAATATGGAGCAAAGATAACGAAAAATCCTTTATTTGAAGACGTTAAGATTGAAGCGGTCAGGTAGGCATCCACACGGGGTTCAGTTCCGCAAAGTAGCAGTAGAAAGACACTTTGAGTCGAACATTTTACGTATAAAACTAAAAGGAAATGAGATTGATTTCATTCCACGGAATTCGCAGGCCGTGCATGTGTTGTAAATGTCTGAACTAATGAAACTAATGAATCGATAACTTTCCACTTGTCGCCGATTGGCTTGATATGAAAGAAATACAGACATCCTAGAAAGGGCTTATCTGTTCTGCAAACTGAAGGGATGTATATCTTCCAGACAAATTTTCTCGAGACAAGCACAGAATCGGAAGGAAAAAATGGAAGCAGCGCCTTAAATAATGGGTTACCATCAACTGGTCTGTTCAGTCTGTTAGAAGAAAATAAAAATAAAATAGCAAAACTTCAAACGACACCCTAAAACTTAAACGTCTTAATCGATATATATATATATATATATATATATATATATATATTATAAATTAATTGATTTAAAATATGTTTTTTTTTCGCTACACATTTCTAACCATGTTTCAAAAATGGAAGCTAAAAGCTCCGAATTTAGTTTTGTAATTAACTTAAAGACATTAGTTCCATTTCATCCTCAGGCGAATTTTTTTCTCTGTAAATTTATATTGAGCACTATTTTTTTAAAAATAAAAATATCTATAAGAACACCGGATCATATATCTTACTGTTCTTTCTTTTTATTTATACACACACACACATATATATATATATATAGAAATATATATAGTTTTCAAGTGTGATATATTTATGTGATAAAGTTCTCAATATCAGCGAAAGAGCGGATGTAAATATACAAGTGAACATTGAAGTCAACACTCAGAGGCGACAGGTGTTTCATGCTAGACACAATCGTCAGGCCACCTGACTAATATGTCTAGCATGAAACAGCCTGTCGCCTCTGAGTGTTGACTTCAATGTTCATGATAATATATATATATATATATATATATATGTGTGTGTGTGTGTGTGTGTGTGTGTGTGTGTCTGTGTGTGTGTCTGTGCATTGAATACTGTTTCCATATCTAGTCTGATACTTCTGTTATTTATATCGAGGATCTTGACAAAATACAAGGAAGAATCTGCAATGTAATCGATCCTGTCTTGGCACCTCGACATCAGTCACTTTGTCACCGACGTGACGTGCTTTCCTTCTGTCTTTTCTACAAATAGTTTTATGGCAACTGCTCTGAGGAGCTTCTTTTCCCTGGAGCCCCGATTACATGAATTTAAGCGTAATACTAGATGGGCATTTAGGTCTCTCCCTTTTACTAGTGAAATAGTTAAATTTAAGCGCCAATCCAACAATTTCTTATAGGAAAAGTGCTTCATGCAATTCAGAAATGTGGAAATCCCTTTCGTTTACTTGCTTCCATGATAACTACAATCTTCGAAAATCTTCTTGAATTTTGTTTATCTTTCCTTAATCTCCCCTATACCGAGTCTCTTCTGTCACCCCGGCGTACTAGAGGCATTCTCGTCTTGTTTGGGGTGAAACAATTTATATATATATATATATATATATATATATATATATATATATATATATATATTAGAATGAGAGGAGAAGACAGAGAGATGATATTTTCTCTTTATTCAGCTCTTTAATTAATTGTAGTTTGATAAATCCTTTGTATCTTTTCTTTATTAAACTTTTTTAATTTTTCATCCTGTCTTTAATTTTGATTCTGCCCCGTTTTTTGCTCACCTTCATCAGTTAACTACCTTTTATTTATATTTTTATTCCTTTCTTTTATTTCATGAATCTTGACACCCATACTTTCTTCTTTTTCTGCTTTCATTATGAATTTCATTCCTTTTTTGGGGTCTTTTTTCTTCTTTATTGTTCCTGTTTTCATGCTCCCTTCTCTCTTTTTCAATGGTTCATTTTAATTAATTGATATTGGCTCCTTTTCCCACACACGTGTTAGCCTTCAGGAATCGCCTGGCAAAGGACGAAAAAATAACGTAAATAAAAATTTCAACTAGGCTAAAAAGGCTTTGTGTTTATCAAAAAAGATTCTAGGCTAATTGGCGACTTTATCTTTCTTTCACTGATTATCAAAGACAGAAATCACAGTAAATCTTTCCCCTAAACTTAAATCCTCCTGCAACAGAAGCAATATTTCGCGTATTTGATTCACGTCCTTAAAAATTCTACTGATTAGAATTTGAGACCAAACAGATTTCATATATTTATATGTATTTATTTCTGTGACAGTGTATGAGTAATCAAAATTTACCCTACGTCTTTCAAGATAATCTGAACATTTCAAAGAAGCTGTGGAACGCCTGCGTTAATAAAGATAAAAATAAAGTTAAATGTATCTCGTGCTAAACTGTTACTGATAAACGATTTAATACATTCGGTGCTTCCAAAGATTCCTCATAGATTAAAACAAAATGGAAATATCGTTACGCAAATTCACTAGCAGTGTTTTATAATAATACTTACAGGAGACTCAACTACTCCGCTCATGTGCCATGATTAATTATACCCTGCTTAGGCGGGGAGTTTGTTGCTTTATTCTACACCGATAAAAGTATATTTAACTAAAGCAATGCTAAGATGGAAGATGGAAGATATTATATCCCTCATCATTTAGCACATTATTCTACAATTTCATCCTTATTATTCCTCTTTATTAGAAAGAAAACTATAAGAATTCACTCCTACGCAATATAGTGAAAGAAATATAAAAAAAAAGAAAAATAAAGGACTAAACATCAATTGCAAGAAGATAGAATGCATACTTGTTAGCAAAGAGAACAGCCCAACATTCAAGCGACTTGAAGCGGCTTAACATTTGGTTCTACAGAAGGATGCTATGAATACAATGTATAGAACAGGTAAGCAAAGACAAAGTTCTAGACAAAATGGAAATAAAACGGTTACTGAATATTGACATCAAAAAGAGATGGCTGAAATTTCTAAGGCACATAATGAGAAAAGTGGGATCGGAATAGCTATATTCAGAGGACAATTTCAAGATAAGAGAGACAGAAAAACAACTTATTACTCTACCTAGCGAGCTTCTATAAATAAATGACAGAAATGGTTTTAGGAGAGACAATAAAGACAACATTTATTAAGAGCTGCAAAAGACAGGAAATTGTGAAGCGCCATAATCATCAACGTCCTTACGGGACACGGCACATAGAAGACTGATTGAGATATGAAAGTAAATATTTTATTTTTGGTTGGATACTAACTTGAGATATTAAACACAAGTTATGTAGATTTCTCCGTATATTTTAAACGTTTAATTTTAACTTTTACCCGAGGAAGTCATATGTTACACAGCAGATTTTAAATAAAGATATGACATCCGCGGGCATTTGATGTGATGTAACTGTTAGTAACCATGACACGCGAGATCATTTATGACTGAAAAGAGATTCATACTGGGTACTCCATACTCACAGTCATAAGCCTTATCTAAGCTACGCTTAGAAAATCACTATATGAAACATTGCAACTATGAGCTAAATACCAGTATAACCTGCGACAACCAATCTAAGAGAAATAAAGAATCTATCGACTGGATGATTACCGACAAGCTGAAGGACAATTTTATATATATATATATATATATATATATATATATATATATATATATATATATATATATATATATATACAGGGAGTAATGTGAGTAAAATTTATCACTTAGTCTACCGACGTTACCTTTAACATCTGGACTCCAGGTTTCGTTGATGGACCTCTGCATCCACGCTTCAAAAGAGTATCAGAAATTTACTGCGTATATGTTTCATTTTTTTCTTCTACTACATATATAGCTCTGGTGTAAATTTTCTTGTGTTTGTATTGTGCGCTTGATTGTGCTCTCACATTCGCCCGTCTGCACGGATGTGCGTCGTGATCATTTTGCAAATTTCTTCGTTTCTTTTTTTTGTTTTTTTTTTAAACTCTAGCACACATAGATCCTTGTTTTCCGGCTATAGACATGTGACCTATTTTCATTTATTTAATATTTATTTATAGGCATTTTAGTTATTTGCTAGGGAAGTTGTATTTCTTTTATTTACGTTTTATATAAATAATTGATACTAATGCTTAGGTAATATATATATATATATATATATATATATATATATATATATATATATATATATATATATATATATATAATATCAATGAATTTAATGCTTAAATGGTAAATACTTATACATTCTGCATGCACACACACACACACACACACACACATATATATATATATATATATATATATATATATATATATATATATATATATATATATAGACACATATACTCACATTTATATATGTTCACTGGGTATTTCGTTTTTAATTGGGTCTGATGATACCATAAGTATTAATTGAAGGAAGTTAGGTAGTAATTAAATTCATTTATTATTGTTAGAATTTATGTGAATATGTCTGCAATTATACGCTTGTATATTCACACGTGCATACCTATTCGCGTGCGTATATAAGCATATTAAGAGTATATATGAAGTTATTTAATTTTTTACATACACATACACTCATCCCCCCCCTATATATATATATATATATATATATATATATATATATATATATATACACCCACACACCTACACGCACGCTGGACACGGGCATGTATATGTAATTGTTAAATAGTGTATGGAATTAAAATAAATGTATGCCTGTATCATCTGTTATCGTTTATTTAATGTTTCATTTTTATTTCTTATTTAATGGTTTGTAGTTTATTTGTTTTGGCCTTGGTCTTATATATTGAGGTATTAATTTTGGGGGGAAGGTAGATTTGTTAATTTTTTTGGTTTTGTGTGTATACATGTCAACATGGACATGTACACACACGCACATTTGAGCTTACTTTAATATTTGTTCGTTCATTTGTTTATTAATAAATTAAGTTTACATAATATTTGTTTCTTTTATTTGTTTATTTAAAGTTTACATTATACATTTTTAAGTATATATTTTATTTATATTTATTTGTATATTTTTAGTTAGTGCTTAGATGGCAAAGTAACTATTTACTTATATGCCTACATTTATCTATTATTTTATTTTTCTTGTTTATGAGTTTATTTTGATTTTAAAATTTCTAATTTTTCCTCTAAGTATAATTAACATTTTTTTCTGTTCAGTGGGATGTTCTTTTTATAATTTTTCATTTGATTTTGGTGGGAATATTATTTTCTTTTTGGCTCCATAAATATTTTGATAGGGTTGTATTGTTTGTGTATTTTTTCATCGAATGACATTTTGCGGTTATAATATCTTTCTTTAAAGCTTTTTCTTTCTTTTTTTTTTTTTTTGTGGCCCTTATTCAATTTTTTTCCGTCAGAGTTAATTCATGATGGTTTTGTATATTATATTTTTGGTGAAGCATTTATTTTTAAATGAGCAATTTTCATTGGTTCTTCAGTTACATGTAATGGTGTTATTTTGTTGTATGCATTGTTATTGTTGTTGTAATTGTTATTGTTGATTATTTATTTTTATTGTTTAGTTATCATTTTTTCCATATTAACCATGCAATTGTAACTAATTTTGAATGTATTTTGTTGAAAATCTTTTTATAATTTGCTGTTTTTAGGGAAGTGTTTGTCAATTATTTTGAAGAACATTTTCCCTATTTTTGTTTTTATTGTATTGTTGTAGGAGGGATATAAAACCAAATTATATTTCTTTTTCTGTTGCTTTTGTTTGAAATATTTTCGTTTTTGTATTCTAATTTGCTTGAATGTCGGCTGTTTCTTAGGGCTGATTCATGTCTTTTTTTTAAATTTTCATTTAATATTTTTAAGCTTCTAGAATGAGTAGTATTTATTTTATTTATGGGTATTTGTTTAAATACGTTAGTGGAGTGGTTAGATTTTTTGTTAATTTATATTGGGTTCTTCTTTGGTTTTCTTTGTGTTTTTTTTCAATTCCGTTGTTTAGCTTGAATATCTAGAAAAATTACTATTTTTGATTTGATTTTATATCTATTTGTAAATCCTAGAGTTTTGAAATTTTCTATTATTCCTGTTTATTTTTTCTTTAGTTCTGCCGTTGCAGTTTCTTACGTCTCTGTATAGACCTATATCTTTTTTCTTAATAATATTTGTTTATTGATTGTGCATATGCCTATGCGTTCGCATAATATGCGCTATCATAGCTACCCATTGTTACGTAAAAGTTATTATTATTCTTTTCATTATTATTCTTATTTTGGTCCTTTTTGTCCATATTTTTTTATTGTATAATATTGATTTCCGACAGTGTTTAATGTTTATATCCTCATTGGGGATATTGCTACATTGTTCTGATAATCCGTTGTTTATTGTATATTCATTACTAGTTCGGTAAAATTATCTTATGTCTAATTAAAGGAGCAATTTTCTTTGTTACTAATGTTTTTTTCATTGATTTATATTTAGGATCCTTCTTAGTTTTGAGCACATCATTTCTAAGATTTGTTTCTTTATTTTCTCAATATTACATTTTGTGAGGTTTATTGAGCTGCATATTGGTTTGGTCGTGAATTGTCCTTGTGTTCTTTTAATTTAATAAATGGTTCTACTTTTGCTAATTTTTTCCCCTATTCTCTAATTTTAGTTTAGAGTCTATGCTTTTTATTTCTTTTTATATCAATTTCTATTTCGTTATGGTGGTTTTGTAAACATTTAGTGACATCTTTCTCGACTAGTTTATTGTAATTGTTGGTTTTCATTTTAGAAATTATCCTGAACTTATCTGCTTTTATAAATATTTATATTGTGCTGTTTATCATTTTGTTATCTTCTTCAAGTTTTTTTGGAAATTGTTGTTGATTTTTTTATTTTAAAATTATTAACTATGTTTGTTAAATCATTTTCAAAAGCAGTGATGTCGTTTTGATGTCAATCCTAATTTGTTATTATTATTGGTGTTATCGGATTTGTTATTACCATTGTCACTGTCTTTGTTGTTGAAAAAGTATACTTTACATTTTATGCGTTTTAATAAGTGTTCTTTTTTCTGCTAGTTTGACATTGTAGTTATCTAGGCATATTTTTCAATGAGTAGTTTAAATATGTGGTTTCTATATTGATGTAAGATTTTTTGAAAGAATATAATAAAAAATTGAATGCTGTGAAGAAGTAATCAAGCAAAAACAAAAAGCTGCATAAGTGCTCAACTGTGAATAAATTTTCAGAAGCTAAGGCAACAATGATGCCATATATAGTATAAAACCACAAACTCTGACAGTCACTGGGGTATTGATAGAAAAGACTTTTAAGGTTAGCATTCTTTACAATAAAGTGCTCGATATCAAAGGTAAAGCATTAATAGGATTAATGTAAATAAAATTTGTCACTTAGCTTACTGATGTTACCTTCAGCATCCCAACTCCAGAATTTCGTATACGGACCTACTCGCCCACTCTTCAGCAACTTACTGCTTATATCATTCAATTTTTTCTAAAAGTAATTTCACAGTCCCAGTCGTTCGACAGCCGAGAAGCGAGGTGTTGATCGGGGTGGAAATTTATTTTCAAAATACTTTTTAAAAATTAAGAATTAAACAGAAATTTGGGTTTACTTAGAGAGTATATTTCTTGCAAAATAATTATCGGATTTAAATAACACATTGAGGAATTATTCACAAATGAATGAAATTATTTTTGAAAATTTTTTTAGAAAATCCTGGTAAAAAAATATGTTTTTTTCGTATGTTTCTCCCCACTTACTTAATTTCATGATAAACTGAGAAATTAAATTGCAATCCTAAAATTTGTTTTATTAGCAGGTCTTCCTGGAGAAATTTAATCATGAATTTTCTTTTTTCAAACTACTAATAATTTCCCGAAAATCTCCTGCGAAACATAAAATAAAAATCCAATAAAATTACATTACTTAATTAGAAACGCTTTTAATGGCTTTTATAAATAAGATTTATTAAGTACGCCATTGCCTTAAGAAAAAGTTTTCAATGAATAATGAGTTTTTACAAAGATTGTTTTCCTTTTTTAAAAGTTTGTTTCTAATAATTGATAATATCATGAATTGTTTAAAACTCTGCATTAATTCAATCCGGTTAGGTGATCTTCTTAAGAGAAAAATAAATTTACGAATCAAAAACTGAAAAGCTTAATAAAAGTAGTTTACAGCCGATTTTTTAAAATTTTTATTTTTTATGTATTAAAATATTACGTAACTTGCCCCTTTTGAAAGTATGGCCAACAATACACAACATAATCAGAAAATAAGGGTGATGACTATAAATATAAATTAAAATTTAAATTCAACATTCCTAAAATTAAATTAAGGAGAATAATTTCCAGCATTTTTAAGATTACTGAGTACTTAAAAATTATATGGAAATAGCGCTCACCCGTCATCTGCTTATGTTTTAACAGACAAAGTTTCCGAAGAACAACATCAAAGGTGTTGAGAGATTTTATTGCTTGTCAAGTAATCGGCGACTGACAAGCAAAGGTGATAAGCGCTTAATCACCAGTAATATTTGTTTTGAAAATCCATTTCTCTGTCATTTTAAACGTAAAGTAAACAATATTTTTTCAAACAATATTAATTATACTATAAATCAGTTAATATACCTCAAATAGAGTTTCAGAAAAGTATATTTTATTTTGGGAAATTTTTAAGCCGAGAATTAAATTTTTTTTACAAATGTATCAAAAATTGCTCATTTCGTGAAAGTGAAAAATGTTGAGATTCCAATCAGTATAATGTCTATTTGAAATACAACAAATTATTTTGCCTTCGGTAAATAGTAAATTTAATCATCTAGCTTTAAATAAAGACTAAAATAAAATCGTCAAGAATGCTCTTTCATTTTTACAAATTAAATTTAAACATTTTGTACCGAAAATTCAGTGGAGGTACCTAATCTCTCTCTCCCTCTTTCTCTCTCTCTCTCTCTCTCTCTCTCTATATATATATATATATATATATATATATATAGAGAGAGAGAGATAGATAGATAGATAGATAGATAGATAGATAGATAGATAGATAGATAGATAGGGGTATATATGCTTTAAAATTGGGGTATATGATCCCGACAAAGTTTTAAATTATTGACAATTGAAAAACGTTCACGAAAGTATATTGCTTCGAAGCTATATCCGATTATTCATTTCGCAGTTTAGTCTTCATCAGATCAAAAGCGAAAAAACGATATAATGGGTAGAATAAAATAAAAATATATATATATATATATATATATATATATATATATATATTATCCATGTCTTTTTCGTTTCGATGTTGAGTTGCAAATTATGGTATCTTTCAACTCGAAAACTTAAAGCAAAAAACATAAATGTCAACAATTCTTCATTCGTCGTTCATTTTTCTTTCTTTATTATCCACGAGCAATCCCGGCTTGGGAAAAGTAATCAGATTTCATTATTTAAAAATACACAAATACACGCAACTCATTTTTTTGCTTTTGATCTGATTGAAACCTAAACGGTGAAATACATAATCGGATATATTTCGAACGTTTTCTAACTGACAATAATTTAAGACTTTTTTGGGGATCCTATACCTTATTTTAGACATACTGTCCACATAGAAAACGCATGAATAAATAAAAAAAAAATTATTTTCTACCTCTTCTGAAGGTTTATAACTTTCCACTCGAAATCTTAAGCAAAGAACATATATGTAAGCGACTGTTTAAAAGTCTTTTGTTTCTTTTTTAGTCACGAGCTTCGGAAAAATGACAGCTTCGGAAAAATAGGAAGGTTTCATTATTTAAACATACAGAATATACACATAGACGTAATTAATTTTTTGCTTTTGACTTGAGCATATGCCCTATTTTAAACATATATCTATTTCATGATGATGGCCATTACGTCCACGTGTTCCTTATTTAATAGTGTTTCATCAATCCCAAAATTGCATTTTTTTTCTCCAAGCATTATGCACTTACCCGCGCTACTTTAACAAGGTTTACTATTTTTAGTAAAGTAAAAAAAAAATAAGGAACGTCTTTGTAATTTTATGATAAAAGGTGCTTGTCCCATCAAAGGAAAATGGCAAGTTAAAGAGAAATAAAGAAAAAAAAGATGGTAAGGTGAAAGAAAGATTACATTTAGGAGCAATAAGAGAATAAGTAAAAAGTTGTCAAAACCAAAATTAAGTTTAAACCAAAAGAGATAGGAAAACGCCATCAATTTTATAATTAGAAAATTAAAGATTTAAACAAATCTCGCAAAATGTAGTGGAATATATTAAAAAGAAATAAATTAACATAGACAATTTTAGGACATGCTTAGAGGGCGGGGAATTTGGAACTGAGTAGTAATGGAAGATTTTTAAATAAGAGATCGGAATTGTTATGGTCACGAAAATCAACACCTATTGTCTAATTGCCCACCTGATTCATGTTATTTCTATCAATGCACACATCCCCAGTTTTGAATAATCCGTTTACAGCTGTTTTTTATTTGCATATTTTATTTTTACCTAATGTTGGCGATCAGTTTCATTTTATTTCCCTCGCGGTGTTATTTAAAGTGTCTTTTTTAAGCAATTCTCGCTTGGTCATCATGTTTAACGTGAATCTTAATGTTACGCACAAAAACTCGGTGTCCCAAGATGCATTTTTTTTTTTTTTTTTGCTTTAGTTTTCTCCGGTTATACCCGTCTATGTAATATTATCGGCCCCTTTATTTCTGTCCCTTTTCTCTTTGGCTTATTTTCCCCCTTGCACCAATTAGGTGACAGATTGTTAGTTCTCTGGCAACTGCGGAGTGTCTTTCGTTTCGCGAGTTTCTGTGATTCGATGTATGCATATAAATCCTGTTAATCCTGCCGTATTTCAAGTCCTGTTTACGGTTATCTCTGCTACGATTCAACTGTAAGTATATCTCCATACTAATACTCGATTGTTTAATTGTTTTAATACATTTTCTCCTGACAAATGAATATTGCGATAATTTTTATTTATCCCCCACAAATATTGTACCCATGAGATTAGGTAAGAATTTCTAGAGAAATTATGATATTTTAGTTTAAGACTGTGTAAATGAATTGTTTTGATGAAAGCATATTTATTTGAACGGCTTAGCGATTGTGGCTTGTTAGGTAGGAGGACCAAACATCCCCAGCCACCATTTTCTCATTGTGGCATATTTGTACATTCGTAGAATATTGTCATATTCCTAGATATTATTCTGATGATTCTATCCTGGTTTACTTTCTCATTTCGGATGTCTCGATTCTGAATGTATAGAGTATTGCAAATTTTGTTTAGTTAAATGACTGTTTCCTTCTTTTATTTCATTTTTGTTAGGCTGCGTTTTTAGCGTCATTCCTTCAACACTTGATGATATATTGGAATGCATGACTAAATCACAATACAATATTTTAGTGAGAATTAAACTGAAAAACATAAAATTAGCTTTCTAATTTGTGACTGAATTAGAGTAGGAAATATCTATTTTATCTTTTAGAAATACTAGAGATGTTAATTATAAGTCGTCGTCCCTTCAAACTCACAAATCCCTTTAGCATTAAGTGAAGGTTGTTAAATTAAAATTATTTTCTGTATTCCTGCGTTTTCAGAAATCCAGAGTTGTACGTTTAAAAGTTATGTTAATATGAGTTTGCTGAAAAGTTCTCAGCTCGACCAAGATCTATTATTTTGGCCCGATTTTAGGAAGCGCGTAACGCTTCCTAAAATCGGTAAGCCTGTAAAATTTTAGCACCTCATTTTATATGAATAATTTAAATAATTTTATTTTGGGCAATAGACTCATGCTAAAGGCTTGTACACCTGTCTCTGAGCCGATATTTCCCGAGTGCATTAAATTCATTCAGGGAAACGCCACATTGTCTCCTGCGACTCGAGATATTATTTAAAGAAATTATAATGAAATCATTTTTTCACTTTTACTTTGGTATCGAAAATAAACCATTTCCATTGTGATTTTTACATTACTGTCGTCGTTTTAAAACATTTAATAATTTTTTTGTTTATCTAGTGTAATGTTTCCCATTAGAGGGTTTGCTGAAAATTTACACCCCACGCCTCACCGACACATGTCCCAAAAAATCAACATTCTGATTTCTTAATCACTGAAATCGTATGAAAAACAAATGTTTTCCCACGTATTTGTAAATTACGAAATGATTTCCGAAAGGATATACTTTTTTCTTTCTAATTTATTTATTTTTGTAAAAAATTAATTTTTCTTATTCCCGACGGAATGTCTACTTTTTTTTTATAAATATTTCAACATTTAAAATGCTGACATTGATAAAAAGGTTTATTTCCCACTTATCAAATCATAAATAATTCCTCTTATTTTCGGTATTTTTCCATTCTGGTTTATAATGCAATATATTAGTTTTCGTATACATTTGTTTATTTTTAGTTTATTTCTAAATGATTTTATGTGAAATATTGCATTTACTCTTCAAATATTGCAATGCAAAATTCTCTTATCAAGTGGTTGGGCATAAGCATGCCACTTTAAAAGACTTAATAAGTGTTAGCCACTCTATGCATGACATATCATTTTATTAGAAAATGATGGTAATTATGCCAATACGGTGAAGTGTTGCATTAATATCCCTGAAGATATTTGGAACGTCATAGCAATTAAATAATATCCTCTGGTCTCATCAACAATGACTACGTTCGTTTTCCTGTTGGTTGTTAACTCCCCACCAGTATGTTACAACGCTACATTCGGCTCAATGATTTGGAATCATGTTAGCTGCGTCAAAATGCTGACCTCTGCGTCTTCATAGTCTTTGATGGCTATCATGTTATTCTTTACCCTTCAGTAAACTGCACTCTCAACCACGGCTATAAAGACTCTCTCATCGGCAAAGGCCCAACACGAACTTGTTTACTGATGTCTCTTTTAATAGTGTCGTCCCTCATTTGCTGCTTACTATACAGAGCAAAAATGTATTGTTCACTTGACAGCTTTGGAGATTAGAGTTTCATGGTGCAGTGCATGGTTACGTTCAGTTAGTAACTTGGGGGCACACTACAACGTGTTCACTCACAGACTAGAAACAATTGACTGCTCACACATCTTGATACAAGAATTTTGGGGACGACACGCCATGACTACACAAAGCAGGAGTAAAATCTTTCTAAATATGTAATATAACATATCATTGGCTATTTAATTCTCTTTTGCTCAAAATGTAAGCTGAGGAAAATGTAGGACTGAACAAAAACAAATAATTCATGACAATTAAACATTGAAAGAAAATATAAACGCAGGTTAAACCCAATAAATCTTAACTTATTTTGACTAGTATAACTTTGACCAACAAGATGCGTTCCTATTAAAATTGTAAAGCGAATAAAAATTAGATTCGAATGTGACGTGCGTTGTGCTTTTCATTCAATTTTTATTTTCGTTTCCATATTTTAAAATTTTGTTGCATGAAATCTTTTCGATGTTTTTTCGTTTTTGGCAATATTTCTTTGTTTTTGCTTCCTTTATTACTATTTTTCATACATTATTTTCTTCGTCTTTTCTTAAATAATATTTTGCCTAATTATTTAGTCTTGTATTTTATTGCTTAGTAATTTTAATTAATTTATTTCTATTTTTCGTTTTTCTCGTATCTAACATTTTTGTTTGTACTTCTGTTCTTTTCTTTTTTTTAAATTTTCCTTTTTCTTATTTTCTTCATTTCATTCCATTTTCATGTTTATATTTATTCCTTTTTTCATGTTTACTTGCTTTCTTTTTTATTATATTTTTATTAGATTCCTTTCCATTTTATTTTACTTCCTTGGTAGTTATTTCTATTGTATAATTATTCTCAATATTCATTTTTATATCTTCCTTGTAATTGTAATTTTACTTCTTTTTCATGTTTTATTTCTTTTCATTCTTTACTCTTTCAAATAATTAGTTTCTCTACTCTTTTCACTTGACTCTTCTTGATATTTCGTGATTTTTATTACCTTTTTGAGTATTTAATTTCAGTCATATTTATTTACTTTGGAATTACCTTCGCAACTTTGGCCCGCGTGCGAACAAAGACCTTTAGGGGTAATATCATTGTCAATTTCCATATTTCTGTTGTAGACTGTCTTGGACCTACAGAACGTGGAAGTTACAATGAAAAGTAGACAGTCTAGAACTATACAATTCATGGTGAGTAGATTTTTATGTATATATGTACATATACTCTATATCTAAGAATATATATAGTGTATACATTTTACAAACCTTTAAAAATGTTTGCTTTTCTACCGTTACAATCTTTGTTCCCAGTCATGTGTTGATTCAATAAAATGAATACATATTTACTCTCATGGTTACCGCCTTAAATTTGTATGTTTATGTAAATAAATAACAACGCTTCCATATTGCCTCTGACCGCATTTACACACTATACAAGTTAACAGCCTCTCTTAGAGATGACCACTGAATTTATCACTACTCCGTATTTGACTGGTTTATGTCAACCAGTCAATCTGTAATCAGAATTTAAATATATCTGGTAATAGGGAATAAACTTTCATATTTTAATATCGTCTGTTACACGTCACGAGTTTCATCGCCCATCATTCATCCCATATTTAGTGCAGCCTTCGCAACAATGGTGTATCTAGGGTAAGATAACCTGGTGGAACCCATCTCCCACCTTTAAGGTAGGATTTGAATTATGTTTTCTTTCTCCTAGCCTGGTTGCTAAGCAACGCCAGAGAATTCAGTGATCTCTGATATTTACCCAAATGCTTGGAGGAAAAATATTTATACATTTCTCAAAGGTCATAATGAGTAACGAAGGTTAAAAGAATTTAGCAATCACAGTATATATGGCAAATGGATAGAGGGAAACCAGTGAGTAATCTATATAACGAGATTATATCACTGGATGGCACACCAAGAAATGGAAGACAATCGTTTCTAAGAGCTACAAACAGAAATAGATCGCCTACGATCCGAAGGGACACGGCACATCGAAGAATATTTGTACAGAATTGATTATTTCAAAATCTGCTGGAATCTGCTCACGGTGTTTTCTTTTGCCTTTACATTTCTCAAATTTCTTTACACTTTTACTATTTTGACATAAATTAGTTTTCATAATCTTTGTGGCGAACGCCCATAATACATACACAGAAGAGGCTTCGAATCGCATACAGACAGGGTTGCAAAAACCACTTACATTCAGATTTTTCCCGTTACAAGCGGGATAGTTTGGTATATCTAGCTAGATACGCGCCTCTGCAACTGGTCATGATACTGGTCTTTGTAAGACGTCTCATGCCAATAAAAGCTGCGGGAAAACAGAAGTCGGCAAGACACGATGTCTCGTAAAGTCGGTCCCGTGGACATTTTGGTCCTCAAGTTGCTGTGTTTTCCGCGTCAATGTTATTTTTGTTACCTCCCTTCTCTTTCCATCCTCCTCCTATTATCCCCGTAGTTGTTGGGAGAGCAATCACGTATTTCCCCCGGCCCCCAACCTCAGACACTTTGTTTACATTACAACACGTTAGCAGTCAGCCTGTTGAAAAGCAGAAGCGTTTGTCAGTGTCCAGGTGTAATGCAAGTGTTATTTGGGGAACAGGAATTTTATTTTTAATATAAATTCTGTGATAAACTTACTTATTTTGTATTTTATATTGCAACCTTTCAATGATTTTCAGAAATAAAATACAAGTTTCTCTTCCTAGAGTATGTCACTTCAAAAAGAAAAAATAGAAAAGAAAAATTGTTAGTGGTCGTCGATAAATATGAACGTTATTAAGAGCATTGATTCATTATATGGAGAATTCACAATCCAATAAATTGAATTATATATCGACTCTTTTTCAGAGGACGATAACAAATTAAGTTACAATCTAACCAGTTTGTTCTTTATTGCGTACAAATTGTCTTTGTCAGAAAAATAGGTTTACTAAATATCTACCTTGGAAGACCTGCAGTAGAACAGTGACGTGCTGAGGTTTGGTGATGCCCCCGGCCAAGTCTTTGATTGTATCTCCGAAGACTCAAGTAGGGGGGCACATTCAAACGGGCTTGTGGGACTGTATGGCGTTTGTACAACAAAGTTAACGATTTCAGATTTCAGAAACTAAATTTTTATTTTCACATTTCGATATGAATGGTCGGGGACCGTCGCACCCTCTGCCCCCCCCTACTGCAGTAGAACAATATTTAACAAGCTAAAATTGTAAGCACCGTGTCGCCCTTTCCATTTTAAATCATATTCCTTACTATTGTGCTGGATTTTATTATAGGGTATAGGAGATACAACTTTATATACCAGACTAATAGTGAGTAATTTAATGACAAATTGGAAAAAAAAAAACAATGGTATGCGTTTCGTTCTTTGAAAGAATAGAATCTTATATCGGAGGATGAATGAAATCCACACGTTAACAATTCTTTAATGTTTCTTCAGATTCTTCCTTACAGTGTTGGCGTGGAACTAGGCAAATACAGTCACCTTTTCATCTGATTTGCATCGGGTTTCCTAACATCTTGCTTCTCTCGTCTGGTAAATGTTATTCAGGAATACAAAGCATGCCTTATTGGATTCATAAAATACTGCTTCTAATCTATGTATGAAGCAGCTTATGAAGAGCGTTTAAGATAAGGTGAAATATAAACCGTGACGGATATTTGGCAAGTAGATATTGGTTTGATCTTGCACAATGATCACACACAGTTATTTTCCTTAACCCAATCAAAAAAGAACAAATATACGCCATGCTTGAGATTTGTTAAGTTAATTTTACTAGTGAAAGGTCATGTCAACAGCCAACAATCTCATTGATGTTTGCATGTTTCCGTTCGAAGTTAAATATCCTGGAAAGCCGTTGAAAAATCCACGTGTTTACTGTAGTCAAGTTTTAAAAATAAAATATAAAATAACGTTTCGAAGGATAAAACTCTAAAGACGCAACATGAATACTTATCGATGTTTGTTTTTCTTGATGGTGGGAACGGTGTTTGATGTGGAGAAAATATCAATATTAATTTGAAAGATATTCTGATCGAGTGTTATTGTTTACTTTTTTATTCCTTGTGAAATTGGAGGCGATATGGACTCAAAATATTTGCAGGTGCGCGAAGCTTTTCTGTCGTTCTCTTATATTGCGATAGAGACAAGTTCACTCACTCCCTTGGGTCATTAGTAGATAAGAAGCTGGTGAACAAATACACACATATGCACTCACAATAATTGAAAACACCATATATATATATATATATATATATATATATATTCTCAATAATTTCTACCATTTTCAACACCTAAGCTACGCTTAGAAAATATTAACTAATATCTATCTATCTATCTATCTCTCTCTCTCTCTCTCTCTCTATATATATATATATATATATATATATATATATATATATATCTTGTCACTGAGGTTTTTTCTTGCATCAAAGCCGACATGGACGCTTTCATCCCTTCTTGGAAATACCAGATATAACCACAATCCTATCACACCAGCATACTCGGTTCTCATAGCACACAGTAACCACTATTTCTGGTTATACCATCATAACAGGTGCTTATTATTTATTACCGCGAATGTAAGCGAGGCCTCGAAAGAATTAAGCCTCTGTTTGCTGAGAGAATGAGTCACCGCATAGCCTCTAAAAATCTTGGCTCTCGTGATTACTCGAGTCTCTCTAATAAGGTACTAAATATGTAGAAGCTCTCTATCCCCCAATTCTTCAATCGATTTGAGGTGTTATCATCCTTTGCTGATAAAGCTGTATGCTTTGCCGTAAATTATTTTCAAATCGCTGCCTAGCTTCCAAATTCGACCTGATTCTCCGTTGAGTGATACGCATATAACACTTTCCATGATTTCTGCTATCATCTCTAAGCTTGATGCCTACAAAGTATGTAGTTTCGATGATATCCCTGTAATAGACATTAGGAAATGTGCTCCAGATATAGTTCTTGTCCTCCCTAAACTATAATAAATGCTTCTGCCTCCTGCTTTCCTGTCTGTTGGAAGTCATCGTCTGTTTTCCAGTTTTTATTCTGAACCGTTCAACTATCGGCCTATTAACCTTCTACGTCTTTTTGTCAAACTCCTACACGCCCAAATTAATACGGATTTGGTTCATCATCTCTCATTGAAGGTTCTTTTCTCAGCCAAGCAATACGGCTTTTGTTTTTCCAGGTAAACTGCTAATGTCCTAACAATAATTCGGGAAAGTCATGTTCTAGATTAAAACGGCGAAGCCTGGGCTGTAGCATTCGAAATCTCGATGGAATTTAACAGGGTCTGGCATTCAGGTATTCTTCACAAGCTGAGAAGTTACAGTATCTACGGACATATTTTTAGCTGTTTCTATCTAATCGTGATATGAAAGTTGCCTGAACGGCCACTCATCTAGATACTTTAGTGCTAATGCGAGTATTCCACAGAACTCCATATTTGGTTATAGCTGTTTTTAATCTTCATTAACGACTTCCCTGTGATATCAACTCTCAACTTGGTATCTACGCTTAAAAGACTAGCTTATACTCCTGCCTTAATTGTAAAGCCAATCAGTCACACAAGGTTAAAATGGCGGCTGATGCCAAAAACGTCCTCAAAACCATCGTTAACTGAGACAAAAAAATGGTTTGTCAATATTAACGCCTTCAAAGCTAAATTTCTGCCCATTAAGCATTTGAAGCTGCCTTTCATCAACATGTCTGATGTTATCGCCCAGAAAAGTGACTCATTGCACTTTCTCGGGCTAACGTTTTTATAAGGCGGAAAGACTATATTGAATCCATTGCGAGATCAGATGCTAAAATATTTGGTTCACTGTATTGTGCGAGACAATTTTTTTTCTCTGGAATCTATCTTGCATATTTATAAGTCTATGAATCTTTTGTGCTTAGAATATTGCTGTCATATATGGTCCGGTGTCCCTGCTATTTACATTGAGCTTTTTGATAAGACCCAAAGAAGAATCAGCAATATTATTGACCCTGATCTGGTGTCTCCCCTTCGGTCACATGGCCACTGCTGTAAGGTTGCCTCTCCGTACATTTTCTATAAATATTTTCATGGTAATTTTTCAGATGAGTTCTTCGCTATGGTAGTAGTGAAAGTTCCTTATTGTGCAGACCACTAACAACCGGTGTCACCAGACGTGTTTTCTGCCACTCAGAACTGTTACTTTTGAACTGCAAACCCGTTTACGTTAATTCTGTTTTATTTACCTTTTTCTTACGTTCTATTTTACTGCCTGTATTTTGCAAGTGTTTTATTTTTTAGTTTTTCAATTTATTACCCCCCCCATTTTTATTTTTCCCTGTTTTGCTATTATTCTTTTATAGTTTTTTTTTTATTTTCTCTTATTTTAAAGTTGTTTTTTGAATATATTTTACCATTTTAGTTTTCTGTAACCAACTGCGTAAAACTTTAATTTTTCTTTATCTACGTGTTAATGTTTTCGTCCGACTTGATTTTTCTTTGTTTATTTATTACATGTTACTTCCATCTTTGTTTTTTTTCTTTTTTTCAATATCTGTTAAGTCTTCTATGTTTTATTTGTTAAACCATCTGTGTGCTTATTTGTTCTAATTTGTCATGTTAATTTTGTCTAATCTGTGCATTTTTTTCTTAATTTGATTTCAGTGTTTCGTTTGTGTTTCGTTCGTTTTGGGGCCGCCTTGCTTTTTTTAACGGAACCATATTGTATTTGTAAAAAAATGTCATTATTTATTGTTTCATATTTCCTTTTGTAGCATATCGTTTTATTTTATAGTGTTGTACTATTTAAAAAAAGAAAGACATTATTTACTTTTGTTAAACGCCTTTTCTTTCTTGTTTGTTTTACTTTGTGTATTTTCTGAATCGTTGCTCGTGTAACCGTTTTTGTATATGTTTTTCTTCTTTTCGTTTAAAGGAAGTTTGTAATAGGTCTTTTTCGTAAGTTTTTCTTTTTAAGTAAACTATTTGCAAGTCTGTTTTGTACTTTCATCTTGTCTTGTTTTTATTACTGTTATTGCAGTAAATAGCGATTTATTTTATTTCCTTTTCTTTTTTCTTAATTTAATTTTCTGTTTTCTGTTCCTTTTTATGTAAAAAAAACACACACACACAAAATAGACGTCTTCACTTTTTAAAAAATGGTTAGGAAAAATCTTTTGGGTTTAAAGTAAAAAGAAAGATACTCCGGATATGAAAGCAGAAAATAAGATGAAAAGGAAATGATGGATGCCGAGAAGGGCCAAACTTTGGTTGAAAATGAGACTTCCACCAAATCTATGGTTTCTAAAAATGATCCAAATTGGAGAAAACCAAGAATTCAAAAAAGTATGGTGGCTGAAAACGATCAAATTTTACCTAATCAAACCCAAGATGCAGGCGACGAAAAAACAAAGATGAAAATGTGGCGGTGGGATAGACGCTTTCTTGCTGGACGGCCCCCACCGAAATGCAAAATCAGCATCACAAATTTCCAGGAGAAAGCCAAGAGCTACGCGCATCTGTTCACAGCACATTGGATCTTGACAAAGAAAGTTAAAAATGAATTGTGTCTGTCGTTGTGGCGGACAAGCGTCGCGCAAAATTTGTCGCTCCACAAAAGACACTCTCATTGAAGCCCAGGGGGTCATCAATAGTGAATCTGCAACCGAGAGATCTAATAACAAAAGACCTCATTCTGCGGACTGAATATAAAGGCAGATGGCCGAGAAAATTATTAGTATTTGAGGTTCCTCCACAAATTTCCGGGAAGCACTTGGCTGTTCATCTGTTCCAATTCTTATGCATACTCTAACGATATGAGGAGGATGGAGTGTCGAAATAATGATTGATCAGAAGGCTTTCATCTCCATCCCCAACTATCTGGATGTGGAGGGCAGGAGAATGTCAATAATTGCCACCGGGCGTAGACCAACTTGCTGAAAGTGTGGCAAGACTGGTCACCTGTCCTCTTCCTACCCAGAGAAGGCCGCTGAAGTTCTGGGCCCCGCCGATCAAAATCCCCTTTTGTCTGTTATTTCGATCTCGTCTGAAATGGCCATGCCAGCGATTGAGACCTGTAAGTTTAAACCCCAGGACCTTGTTCCACGGAAGTCAGCACGGCAAAAGACACGCACAGCGCTACTCACTTTACCAGTTCCAAGGGTGTCTCTCCGGCCAGCTATGCTGAACCACTCGAAAAGTCAAGCTGAAGTATAAGTCTTCCTTTGAAAAGGAAGAGAGATTACAGCAGCTAAAAGAACCTTTAAATGAAAAACTTTACCTATCTGAAGGAAAAAATTAGACCAACTACATCGGCCCCATCTTCTTCAGCTCCAAAACATTTGATGGTTCCACCCCCAATATTCAAAGCAGTATCACCAATCCCCACAAAACGACTTCACTTAATAGGTCCCCTATTACTAAATCACCCTCCAAAACACACTCCGTCCACAACACCAAATACATCCCCTGTACAAACTTCATCAATTCACAAAAAAAAAAAAAAAAAAAATAACACAGAGAGACAGCGAATCATCAGATTACGCTGAAAATAAAATCAAAACCAATATTTAATACAGGGGAAGACGTCTGCAGAGTTTCAAAATTTCAGACCGATAAAGCAGAAGAAATTCTATGGAGGCGATGACTGTACTTCTTCCCAACTAATCTTGTACTTTAAACAGCAGTTTAAAGTCAAAATTAGGAAGGAAAAGCGGCGGCTCTCTTCATCAGAATTTGGCAAAAGGTTGCGCGTTTGTGTTGAGTGAAAGAAGCTTGACTTTTAGTGGCACTTTAATGGCGGTTAGGTATCAGGTTATTGTTTTTCGGCAAAAAGTGGAGCTACATACACAAAAGAAATGCAAGATAATATATATACAAAACACGAAGGAAAAAATTGATAAAAATGGACTGTTTTAGGTATCATCCTTTGCCGCTATTCCAACTGCTTTGGAGTGAGTGAGGATGTTTCTTTGAAAATCGCCGCCAGTGAGACGCCAAATACTGATCAGAAATGAAGAGTGAAACGAACGGACGAACTAAGTAACTAAGTAAGGAACAAGCACAATTATAATAAGATTTGTTACAATTATATTTGTTCAAAACTGTTTATACAGATTTGTATAATACTTTACATACTATTTTTAGCACAGTTTAATCTCTTAAGAGCTGAAAATATCCTCCTTCAACATTGCCTCTCCAGAACACTAAGACACACAGCACAACACATATCCCGATCTGTGAAAAGGTTTGGTTAAGGTAGACCCTTACTGTCAAAGCATAATGGGGAAGTGTTCCATCTTGCTGAAAGGACAGTTCGGCGAAATTAACTGGTTCTTAATTATGATCTAAAACGTGAAACAAGTGCATGCTTACTTTAGCCCACCATATATATATATATATATATATATATATATATATATATATATTATAACCAGGTAATCATATAATGAATCAATTAGTAATATTAATGAAATTAATATTACTAATATATTAGTATTATTAATAATAATAATCAATTAATGTAATTAATTGATTCTTTGTATGATTACTGCGTTATAATATAAAATATATGCTGCCCAATATATATGTGTGTGTGTGTGTGTAATATCTGTGTGAGTATTTTGCTGTTTTATATACATAATACACAAACATGCACATTTACAGAAATATATTTAGGTATTTTATTGATGACAGTAAGAATGTCTCTGGCAATATGCACACATAAATATATATATTTAAATAAATATGTATACATCCATGATTTTATTTTAAAAAATTATAAAATGTAACGAAGTTTCATTGGGCTAGGCACGCTTCCTTCTTATTGGGCCCTAGTTAATTAGTATTGCTTATTATTTAAGGACCTAATAATATTATATGGATGCATCAAATGACAAATTACTGGAAAAACATCTCGGTCACTATTTTTCATGCGATTGTTGGCTCACAACATTAAAATATGATAACATCGTTTTCTAGCGAAGTGGTGGATGAATACCTTTCCCATGGTTAGTTGCGTAAAGTGAATATAATGAACGCAGCTCGAATTGGAACACGGCTCTCGATTAACAATCCTAAGGCATTATCCATTACACCAACGGCACATCCACGCTTACAGTACGTGGTATTGCCAGGCAGTCACCCATCTAGATGTTGACCAGGCTCGTCATTACTTAACTTTGGTGGGAACCAGAGTTTATGCCTGATGTATGCGTAAGCCATTATAACAAATTCCTATATCTCTGTCTCTCTGTCTCTCTCACATACACAAACATATATATAAAAGCTACGCTTAGTAAATCATTAATAAATATATAAGAGATCCATTAAAAAAACAAAAGTAGATTTGTCGTATTAAATCTGGTTTGAATAATAGAATTAAAAATTTCAAAATTTCAGCTTTTAATTATAATCCTTTTATATCTAACATTTTTTTTCACTGTCAAATTCACAATTAATATAAAACAGTTTCTTGCGATTACGACCCACACATACAAATGCACATATCAGAAAAATAGAGGGGGACTGAGTTACAAAATAATAAAAAATTCCTACCGTACGTGTTTCCTGAAGCAGACAATTCTTCAGACGAATGATTTAATAGATGAAGTCAGTCTTATATAATGGTGGCGTAAATATGCAACAAACGTCGATTACAATTTTCTATCAAGAAACTGAACATACCGGACACTTAGCATTGTATTAAATTTCTTTCATTTTTGGCGCGTACGTAGATATATACACTTGTCATTCTCATCCAGCGTTCGATCGCCTTTCTTTGTATTGCCATTGTTTTTAAATGCGATATTTCCTGCTATTGCAATAGCAATAGTTTCGTCACGAAAGAAAATATGTTATTATTTTGCGTGTGAATATACCGAAAATATAAAATACTTCAATTTATATGTATACCTATAGAAAAACATTAACTTTTCATATAAGAAATGTTAACTGTTTCTTAAAACTAATATGTCATTTAACCGCTTAACTAATTGCACATGTAAAAACTATCCTTTTTTTTAAGTGATGCTTTAATTGCTGGCGCATAATATCGCCAACTGCTTTGTTCTAGATTTTTCTTTTTTTTTGTCGTTACTCTTCAGCTCTCTTTCAAATCTAGTCTTTTTTCTGCTCTGTCTATTATTGTTGCATAACTTTTCAGGTGATTTTTTATAACCAAAAACTTGTTTTAACACGTCGATATGTCATCTACATATTGAAGAAGAGGAAAACATTTACCATTTTCCATATCTGAATGCATCATTTGTATTAAATGTATAAATTAAGAACCTTCATAATTATTTTCCTTGAAAGTATTTGCAAATAAAAAGAAAAAAATGGAACTCGTGATATTAGTTGCATATTAATACGAGAGTTACAGAGAGAATAATGCAAACCTGACCCTGATGTTTTTGCTTTAGAAGCCATTTGCATTTATTATCGTTGCAAACGATAAATGTTTTAACTCTAGAAACTTGCGATAAATGTTCAAATGCGGATAAATGATATTGTTTGCTATGAGATAGTAAGAAAATTACTGCTGAGAGAATAATTTTAATGTACACATTGTGTACAAATCAAAGCAAATAGTCATTTCATTAAGCTTCCAAAGATGGAAAATCGATGCTAAGACAAAAACAATAGAAATAAAATACAGCTGCTAATCAAAGAAAAGATTGCCTGTATATTCTAGATTGTCACAAAATGGGACAAATACCCGAGAAGGACCGGAAGCTAGAATGTTCAAGTCGTTGTTGTTGAATGGAGAGCTGATTTAGACATGGAAAATCGATTTAACTCGATCTGAGGTCAAATTATATGATTGAGTATATCTATTATTTGCATTTCCTAAGCTTAGCTTATGACACATGGCTATGAATCCTATAATATCTGTTCATCATGATTTATACCATTGTTACAACGTGAGGGCTCCTGGTAAGAAAAAAATAACTAGAACAGTCTTGTTCAGTAAACAAATACTTTAAAATGACGCCATTTTTCACTTTGTTTAAACATACAAGAAACATGATTAAAATTGAAACTGCATAAATACTTACGTAATATATTATAATACGCGGTTTCAATTTTACATGCACACATACATATGTTTAAATAAAATCCTTTATTTATCAATCTGACTCTACACGCACTCACACATTGATATAAATTCCCTTATCTCTCTGAACACACACACACACACACACACACACACACACACACACACACACACGTACGTGTGTTTATATATAAAATCTTTTGTTATTCTATTTCTTTTCTGGTTCCATAATATTTGTCTGTTGCAATTCTTTGGGATTATGAGCGCGGCCTAACCGCTATATATATCCAAGTTACCAGGTTTCCGCACCGTCACACCTTTCTTTTGTTAAGTCAAATATTTCCCCCGACTAAACTGTAGCAGATAAAATCATAAAATAAATGGTTTTGCAAGAAATAATTTTGGATATCGATATTAAAAAAAAAAAACAAAACTAAAAAAGAATTCTTAAATCTAACTTCTGTTTTCTGCAGTGTGCTTTCAGAACATCGGGGATCATAGCTCTTCACAACTTTCTTTTGTAGCTCTGATTAATGTATCCCTCCTAATGTCTGATCTGCCAACCATTTATACAAGCTATTGAGGAAGGTTATTAGCTGCTTTTCTCTCTCCTGCTTGCCTTCAATATGTCCTTAGAGTGTTAAATTCTTCAAGCCATCTTTCTTTGTTATGTGCTATGGAAATTTCAATTTTTCCCTTTTTGATTATATGTAGTATGTATTTTGTTGAAATTATATTAACCACTTATTTAGTTCGTGATATTTTCAGCATTTCTGCTGCCTCAAGTTTCTTCATCTGAGAAAAAATTGTCCGTCATTCACTGCCATATGCGAGGACCGATATAGCGTAACAGTTTCAATGTATTTCTTTGTTTCTAAAGTAATATCCAATACCTGGCTCATAAGCCCTCTTTAAATTCTACTTTTGACTCATTTTTTATATAATTTAATTTATTTTGATTTTAAATACAATCCTTACAGTTACGAAACGCCTCGGTAAAGAAATATTTATTCCTCAAAACTCCCCCCACACATATATATATATATATATATATATATATATATATATATATATATATATATATATAGTTAAACTTCACAGAATAATTCTGAAGATGAGACAAATTTCGGCAAAAAAAATGAAAATTATTTTTAGTCTTTGCGAACGCGTTTCATTATTCGACCTGATCAAGACAAATAATGATAAATAAAAGCGAAATATTTTTTAGTTACATCGCATTCCAAAATTTTTCAAAAGAGGCTCCTGTGTAAGCCTCTTTATGGATATTGGTAACTTTTTTATATTAAGATTTTATTTTTGTTTTCCATGTCGAGAATATTGTTGAATTTCTCAGAATATTTCTGAAAATAAGACAAATTGGAAAAAAAATTCAACTGGAAATTCTGAGAAATTTAACAATATTGTCGATATGGAAAACAAAAACAAACTCTTAGTATAAAAAATGTTACCAATATCCAGAAAAAGGCTTATACAAGAGTGTCTTTTTTTCTTTTTTTTTTACATTTTTTAATTTGATGTAACTGCACAAAATCATCTCTTGCAAGTCGAATGACGAAACGCGTCGGCACGGACTAATAACTCTTTTTGATCCATATATATATATATATATATATAAAAATATCCATATATATATATATATATATATATATATATATATATATATATATATATAAACATATATATATATATATATATATATATATATAAACATCCATATATATATATAAACATCTATATATAAATATATATATATATATATATATAAACATCCATATATATATATATATAAACATCCACACACACACACACACACATATATATATATATATATATATATATATATATATATATATATATATATAAACATCCATTTTGATTAAATACGGCTGACCAGAAAGATTAATATATCTTTTACTAAGGTTTTCCTCGCATGCTTACGTTTTCCCTTTGTAAGACGAAGAGAGTAGAAACATTTTCCATAATTTTCCCAACTCCAACATTGATAAGCAAATAAAATTATTCTTACAAAATATACACGACACCAGTAA
Source organism: Acanthosepion pharaonis (assembly GCA_903632075.3). Lineage (NCBI taxonomy): Eukaryota > Metazoa > Mollusca > Cephalopoda > Sepiida > Sepiidae > Acanthosepion > Acanthosepion pharaonis. Next base: position 833,032 of record CAHIKZ030004651.1, read on the forward strand.
TAAAAATACCACACAACAAAACATCAACATATTTTACTGCAACCAGATGGACAATAATTATAATTAGGATGAATTCGCTAAGAGAAAAATCATTAAACACCATATTTCTGTCATAATTCGCGAAAAAAATGTAATGTGTTACAGAAAATGGAAGACTGCAAACCTTGTTGTCACTAATCAAAATAACTTCATTAAATCTAATCTAGCAATGACCAATATAGTGTATCAATTCACTACACAGTACAAGACTGTTTCTTTTCACTAATCAATTACCTATATCGGACATAATACCACTACCTCACGTGTTACTTATCAGACCAAAGTGATATAAAAATATATCTATGAATCCATAATTTATAAGAACACTTAAGAAATGTTATGGTTGAAAACACTAGAATTCTATATAAATAACATTATCTCAGCACACCAAACTCATAGCGTACTGATTGCCGCTTCGCTACGCGCATATCCCAGCTTCAGATTATATACACTAATAATCATATTTACAACATGCTGTTAAGCAGCAGAGTGCTTTGGGTTTAGTAAATATTAGCAGCATGGCCCGGCGTTGCCCGTGCTTGATTCAAAAATAGTACGACTCATACAGCAATCGCTATCACTTGACTTAAATATTTTTGCCCTTCCTTGCATTTAAAGGAGTGTCCTTTGCCGTGTTAATGTTGCTACATGTCTTACCTCTTGCCTATCACACACTGCGAATTTTTCTAAGCTCTATACTAAACATTAAATCTGTTACGAAAAAAGAACTAAACAAAATGAACACAAAACGATCAGCTTTAAAAAATGGACTCGTAACTGGAAAAACCGAATGAAAAAAGAATGTTAACATCAAATAATTTTTCACACCCAACCCAGTTCTGCGGAATCAGAATCAACGTTGAGTTTAAGCAAGCGAATGAGCCAATTGGAGTAAAGTGCCATGCAGATTTAAAGTTTTCCCAATTGTGACGAATGCAGTTATCGATTTTTTTGCATGCTAGCATGTTAGTTAACATTCGTGTCAGTCAGCTGTTGGCATTCACAGGCCAATAGAATCTTTCTGCTTATTCGTGGCAGCCAGCTATTGGCTCTCAGTCTGGCCAGTACAAAATGGCCGCAAACTACATGAAAACTGCCGTAGAAGCATGAAAAAATCGATTATTTCCACTATCGATGAGAGTTGGGAAATGCAAAGTCGGTCTTGGCCTTTTCGCCAACTTGGAGCATGTGCATGTAAATTTTGGTGCAAATCCGTCGAAAATTGCGGCCGTGCATTCGTTACACACACACACACACACACACACATACACACACACCTGCCTTTTATAGATAGAGATTATGACTTACGTCATATCGTCGATGGCGTTATTTTACGCATGAAATGACCAAGAACGAAAATAATTTAAGTTATTGCCCCACGGTAAGGTGCAAAGCATTATCATTTATTGATTACCAAAAGCAAAAACGTAATGGAAATTTCTCTTAGACATTAAGTTGCAATTTTAATAACTAAGTCACCGGTTTGCGTTCTTTCATTATTTTGATAATGAAGTCATGAACAAGTTTTCAATTATTTTGTTATAAACGGAAATTAGTCAAGTCTAGATAAAGTTACATTCAGTGAATATAGCCTACAAAATTCAATTAGTTCTGCCGAAGATGATATGGTTTAAACTAATATGAATATTTTCTATTCTTTCATGGATATCAGAACAGTCATTTTCTGTGCGAATCTGAAGTTAATAATAAGCAATTATAAAGAAAACGATGATGGCGTCTTTGTTTATATTGAAGTAGGCTGTTATAGACCAATTGCGATTACCTTGAATAGATCTCATTCAATTCATCATTGACGTAATAATTCAAAATATATAATGTGAAAGTGGTTATCTGATTATTCGAGAACTTATCAAACTAATAACTATATTGTATGTTAACGGTGTAGAATCTTCTATGAAGTAAAACCCACAGCTTCACGATTCCATGTTTTAAATTCAGAGCTGTCTATTTTTTGTCCTATACTGTGTGCAAGCCAAAGCTAGAAAGCACAGTCTGTTTCAACTATTAAATATAGCGAGGAGAGAAAAGAAATAGATCCTTATCATTCCAAGGTCATATGCGAAAGGGAACGGAACGGCTCTAGCTAGAATTTTAACTCGATCCACCAATCATTATCCACGTGTACATTCATATTTTGTACACATTTCTGTCTATATATTAGACTACCTCGCTCGGGAGATTAGTCTGTATTATTGAGGTACTGACGACATTTGTTCTTTTACTTTACACATCTCCTCAGCAAAATCAGAGTAAAATAAAATTACTGAAATTTGCCTAAGACCATAACAAAAAATCAAACATTTATATTCATCAATATCTAGAATGCGTAAGGTATTTGAGGACACATCGAAGACTGTAAGAAAAACAACCACAACATCTTACAAACAACTAAATTTATTGATACGAAATTGGTATATATATATATATATATATATATATATATATATATATATATATATATATATATATATATGGGATAATGCTTGGATTATCTCTTTATTCTCTGTAACCTTTATCAGCCGTGATGATGGCTTCAATGAGAGATCGTAATCGTTGATATGCACGCATCACATGGTCTGTATTGATAATGATATTCGTAATGTGGGAACATTGAATAGTCTCCCGTTCTACCACGCTCCACCTGTAATAATCATGGTCTGGCGTGTTATGTTTGGTGTGACTGTGAAGATTCCGCGCCATCAGATCTTGTGTCGCCACAGCTTTTTGACCTGCTGAAACATACGGACTTCCATCTCGTACAAGTTCTATCTAGAGTTTCACAAAATGCTGCCAGCAAAATTCAATCCCAAACCCTGTTAAAATAAGCGAGATGGCTTAACGTGTCCTTCGGTTCACTTTTGCAGTCGAATTTTTTTCGCCTGAAATACAAAAACAGTACAAAACAGAGCATGATAGCATATTTTTTTTAGATATTTGAATTTGTTCAGCAGTCGTTTTTCTCAGTGCAACTGTTTTTCCTGTGCGAGTGAAGGCATGAACTGCCCTTTTCTCATCACATATGATTTGTATCAAATTTCGTCATACACCACATTGCTAATCGTATCTTCGGACACCTTGGAATCTCTTGCAACGCTCCTCATGTACGTTTCGGTATTCGCATCGATAACTTTCTGTATGCGCCGTACGAATTGTGGCGTCCTGATACTGTTCGAACATTGTAAATCTTTTTTGCGCTTCGCTACAGGCGGCACATCTCTGCTGGATGTTTCAAATCTCCTCCAGATTTTTTGCTCAAAAGACCAACCAACTTAAAAATGTGAACTCTCAACATCGTTGTGTTTGTGCACATCGCAACAATTACAACATGCCGTTTCATATATGAATTTATTTAATGCGTTAACTGAGAGTTCGCCATGACAGTTTTTTTTTTCATCACATAACTGCAGGCGCAAAATGTCTTCAAATATCTCACGAAACATGTACGTAATTACATCGATGATCGTGAAACAATAAGGTAAAGGTTAAAGTTTTCCTCTTCCGCAAAAGAACTCTTCCAGGACCAGATTTCTTTAATGAAAAGTTACTTGGAGGTTCAGCTGACCAAATTTATTGGTAAATATTATCCCTTAAGTCATCAATCATTCCGAATGACAGCAATGTGATGATATCTTCATATTCTTAAAACTACCACTGTATATATTTTCTTTGTTGAAAGTCAAATTATTCTTACGATATATACACTCACACCGTCGGAGACTTTTTCCAAGAAGACTTGCACCAGGTCTTCGGATATATTGAGTTGGGTGTTACATAACCAAGTAGCTTCGACATGGATAATAGGAAGCAGTGAGATGTCCTGAAGAACGTTATTCAACCTATCACAATTCATCCACCAGGTTTGTTGTTTTACTACAGTGCACCATGCTACCATATATTCCCTATGGTAACAACCCAAATCTTCCCATCAATATTATTCATATGAAAGTGAAACTCAACGAGTTAGGTGACATACGAAAAGACCTAGTTCCAAAGTGTATATTGTAGCTTTTCATGAGGTTTGTAGTGACTTAGTTGACCAGATTAACATTGACTATTCTTCTATGTGATTATACGGTCCCATACGCATGAATCGATGCAATGTGTGCTGTAACGAATTCATTCCTTCACCTTGATTAAAGATCTCGCTAATTTGTGTCACAGTATACCCCTGCTGTTGGCTCGAGCACAGAGCGAAACGTTCCGTTCAATTCTCGTATCGATAAGTCTTGACCGGCCAATATCTTCTTGGCGGTTCAGAATTTCTCTCCCATTGGACCACTGCCAATATGTATTCAGCACAGTTGAATATGAGGATTCCACAATCATGCCGTTTTGGGAATGCTAGTACTATACTTCGTCACAAGAATTTGATCTTAGAGATCTCCCAAATATTTCTTCTTGGCTTTAATCTGTGGTATTCAAAGTTCAATAATGAAGCACTTGAAGACTGTAGCCGCCCAGAGTTTGACAAATGAATTATAGGCTAAGATATTTATTGCATAAATTTACAAATGCGCTACAAGGGCAAATATGGGGAGGTTAACGGCTGGTCTTCACCTGTCCTATCGTTAACCTAACTAGCTTCAATCAATGACCAACTTGTTCTTATAGTGATCCTTTCACCAAAACATATCATCTACACAACTTTGCCTAACACAGAAACCATAATGTCACATTTGCTCTAAGAATCCCTACCTAATCCAATATGTATAGTCATTTTGGAGGACTGAGTCGATAATAATCCAAACAAAATAATTCCCCAATGTTCATGATATGAAACCTATTTACACAACTAAACAAAACTAATGTTATTAAGGGAACCACCTTAGTGTAATTATGGCAGAGATTACTGGATGAAAAATATTGTGAGATTAATAAAATCAATTTCATGCACACGTATTACAATCACTCACACTATCACTCACACAACTAGACACAATAGCAATTACGAAAGTTCACCCTCGAAACGAAAAACATCCCACGGTTATCAAAGAAATGCAATCCCTGGCACCTAAATGGGGAATGGGAATAAACCAAAACCGGTGCTAAAATAAGCCTTGTCTATTTTTTGCCGGTGCTACAATAAGCTTAGTCTACTTTGGGGGGGCTAAAATAAGTCTAGTCTACTTTTTGCCGCTGCAAGCATAGTCTATTTTTGGGGGGAGGGGGAGGCCGGAGCTCAAATAAGTCTAGTCTATTTTTGGCCGGAGTGACAATAAGCTTAGTCTACTTTTTTTTGGTGGGGAGGCCGGAGTTAAAATAAATCTAGTCTATATTTTGCCGGTGCTACAATAAGCTTAGTCTATTTTTTTCGGAGTGGGGGAGGAGCTAAAATAAGTCTAATCTATTTTTGGCCGGTGCAAGCATAGTCTATTTTTTGGGGGTGTGGGAGGGCGGAGCTAGAATAAATCTAGTCTATTTTTGGCCGGTGCAAGCATAGTTTATTTGGGGTGGGGGAGCTAAAATAAGTCTAGTCTATTTTTGGCCGGTGCAAGCATAGTTTTTTTTTTGAGGGGGCGGAGCTAAAATAAGTCTAGTCTATTTTTTGGCCGGTGCAAGCATAGTCTACTGGGGGGCAAGCTAAAATAAGTCTAGTCTATTTTTTGCCAGTGCTACAATAAGCTTATTCTATTTTTTTGGGGGGGCTAAAATAAGTCTAGTCTACTTTTTGCCGGTGCTACAATAAGCTTAATCTATTATTATTTTTTTTTTTTTTTGTTGGTCGGAGCTAAAAGGTGTCTCTAACATAAATACTTAATTTAATTAACGAGTTGGAGCCAGATAAAGGTCAGTATTTTTGAATACTGATTTTAATGACGGTAGATTGTCCTTATCTGATAGCCAGTCTTCTTACTCAGTTTGCTCTTTCCTTGGGGATTTAAAAATTAATTTTCGTCCTTGAAGATTTTTTCACTTCCCATGTTTATTTTTGATTCATGAATTTTACTATTTTTAACTTTGAATGTAGCCTTATATTTTTTTACTAAATATCTGTTCATTTATGTTTTATTTTTCTCTTCACATTCAGTAAATGTATCTTTTGGGGTTTTTTTTTTGGTTTTTTTTTTCAAATTTGTGTGGTACTTTGCAATGCCTGAGGACAACAGATGTATTAAGGAACAACTCCCACCACACATACTTAATTCTTTTTTTAAGATCAGGAATTTGAGAATGCAGTTCAGATATTTGAGACTTTGAAAGAGTGCTTAGCTATAGTGATTATTCATAAGCATTTTCGTTCGTCGGCCATATTGGCCAGCCAGGGAAGTTTTTTTTTTTTTCTAAAATATCCAAGAGGGAGACTGAAAAAATGAATTCATGCTCTTTTTTAAAGGTTATTTTGAGTAATGTTAATAAAAATTATTCATAAGGCATACACACACACACACACACACACACACACACACACACACACATATATATATATATATATATATATATATATATATATATATATACTGGGTATAACAGCAACATTTTCTATTTGTTAGATTAAGTTGAAACAGGTTTAACTTAGAAATGATTAAAGATATATTACTGTAATTCTCTCCAAGCATAACAGAAGAATCGTTATGAAATCGATCAAAAACGAAAATGGCACGTTCATCATTAATTAATCATAGTTAAAGATCGAAAGCTCATGAAGACTTGACATTTCAAATATATTATTTCGGGATCATTTTCTAACTTATTCAACATGATCTTCGCACTCTCTTACCTTCTAACATTCTGTCTTAGAATAACAAGTTACCTCACAGGTTTCATTTACAATTTCAGGTCTTTTTCTTCACTGTTCTTTGTACTAGCATAGCTGAAAATCCTCTGTCACGTGCCAAAAACCATATGGATTGAGTTGAATTTTTCCTAATTTATCTCTTTAGTTCAAAGTTCAAATGAAAATCCGCCTTCCTGTTATGACCACTTGATCCAGTTGCCTCTTTATTGTTTCATTTTTTGTAAATTTACTCACAGTTCTCGTGATGAGATTTGAATGGTCTTTACAGGTGGATGCCAGAGTATGAATGTTAGGACCGTTACTGAAAGCCGGAAGTATATTTTCCCTCTCACTTTCACCTCTTATTTGGGAAGACATTGGGGCTGGCACAAAACGATTTGAACCTGTTTTCTTTTTAATTGAATAGCTCAAATGGTTTTTCAGTGATTATTTCGACATATGATGTCAAGTTGGTTAAATGACTTATATGAAAACCCGGCACACTCAATTAGTTTGGTGTTTTTTAGATGTTAAACATTTTGTCGGATGGACAACTATGGTGTTACACGGATTTTGACAATTTGGCGGTTACACTCCACTCGGTGTATATATATATATATATATATATATATATATATATATATATATATATATAAATGCATATATATATATATATATATATATATATATATATATAATGCATGCATGCACACACGTGTATATATAGATATATATATATATATATATAAATGCATGCATGCACACATGTGTATGTATATATATATATATATATATATATATATATAAATGCATGCATGCACACATGTGTATGCATATATATATATATATATAAATGCATGCATGCACACATGTGTATGCATATATATATATATATATATATATATATATATATATATAATGGACTCTCCCGTCGTTTTCGACGTATGAGGATCTTACAGCTTAATTGTTTCAGTTATGAAATTTTGTGTGATAATCGTAAGTGGCACTTAAGGCATGCTAGTGATTTACAAAGGAAGCCACATATGGAACAAGAGTGATGATTGTGGGATGAGATCACTGTAAGATTGGCTGATCTTTAAGATCTTGCCCTCGCTTTTTGAAGATGATTCAGACAAGCAGATTGAAAACTGTTGATTCCACTAAAACAATTTGATCCACATTCTACACGCCCCAAGGCTAAGCAATCAAGGTTATTATGTGGGATAGTGACAGCTGACAAGTTCCTCTTCAGCTTGTCTTTGTATCTTAGCCATGGGCGTCCTACATTCCTGTAGATCTGATCTGACATTAGGATCTTGTGTATCCTGTCATCAGACATTCTTAAGAGATGACCCGTCCATCCTAACTGAGAGTGTATGAGAAAAATCTGGATTCCTCCAATATTACACCTGTTAAAATATATCAAATATTAAATGTGTATATATATATATATATATATATATATATATATATATATATATATATATATATATATGTGTGTGTGTGTGTTGAATAATATAGACTACTTCCACTATTTACATTTTTCGGACGGTTAACCATTTCGTTCATTGCCATATTCACAATGTTTCGGCTGTTTTATGCCCCGGCCTTCTTGAGTGATTGGAATTTCGAACCGAAACTTTATTTCGTCTACTGGGGTAGAATATTCTAGTTCCACGTGACATCCCGCTTCTAATAAATACATGCACACGTCTCGGCTTTAATCACTTTCCTACCGCTGTAAGGTTACCTCCCTGTGTTTTTCTATAAATACTTTCATGGTAATTATTTGTATGTGCTCAGCGTTATGACGCTTAGATTCTATGAATATAAGTGCCGTACTATAGACAGCCATCAAGATCTCATCAAATTACTGTTGAGCTGTCTAGATGTAAACGTACGTTATGTTAACAGTTTCTTTTCTCGCACTTCTCGCTTGTAAAACTTCCGGCTCCTGCTTTCCACTCAACGTTAATCTGCAAAAATGTAAATGCAATGTCAGTCTCTACCTAGTGACCTCCTGATTACTCTTTCCTCTTCGTGTTCATTATTAACCTTTCTGTTTCTAATTCTTCCACACCCTGTAATTCCTTGTGTCTTAGTGTCTTTACTGTCTTGCATAGGCTGTAACTGTAATAATATTTGAACTGATACAATGAATGGGCCGAGTATATCAATTAACGTCAATATACATTGAAAGCAGAACTGGAGCAATAAGTACAACGATAAGTATTTGTCATCGCTAATGTTTCAAATCAGTGTAATTCTTCTGTCTTCCATTTCTTTTTATGCTGCGTTTATCAAATTGCCTTTCCTCACCATCAACAGTATCATTTAGCCTATTAGTCATGAAGTTAACGTTTATTGACAGAAGCAAATTCTCATCGTGCATCAAAGTAAAAAATAGGATTTAGAATATCGCAATCGGTTTATTTTGAAGCTGGATATTCGCGTTGCATTCTAATTGATTGAAATGCATTGTTGCACTGCATTTACGAACGTAATAGACTTGCCTTTAATTGACTTTGATTCCATTCACAAGATTCTATAATCAAAATGTCTTTTCTTAAAGAATAAAAACGGTACATCCTTCATTTCCACGGTTTAAATATAATGGATCAAAAAATGCTACACAAAAGATATTTTCCGGTAATTATTATATTTCAACATTAATTTTCTTCTTATTGACTTCCAGTGTATATTGCATTGTGGATGCTTTTCATTTTACATTTATTTCGTAGTCAAATGGATTTTGATTTATTTAATTGTTATACTAAAATACATCATTTATATTCAGTATGCGTCTCGAGTTATTAAAATAAGATCCGTTTTCATGTAAATCTCTGTCTATCATTTCCTATACCGGAAGACGGATAATTATAGCGAAAGATAAGTTAACGAAAGAATAAATATAAATAAGGAAAGAAATTGATATAGAGATATGCTGTTTTCATGCCTTTCAATCCAAGTATCAAATGAACAGTTACGAGCTGTTAGATATGAAAAGAACTGTCTAGCTACCTAGCTAGATATGAAAAGAATTAGCTAGCTATCTATCTAGCTATGAAAACAATTAGCTAGCTAGCTAGGTATGAAACGAATTAGATAGATAGATAGATAGATAGATAGATATGAAAAAAATAACTACACAGATAGAAATATATGAAAAGAATTAACTAGACAGATAGAAAGATATGAAATGAATTAGCTAGCTAGATAGTTTGATATGAAAATAATTAACATATACATACACACACACACACATATATATATATAGTTTGATATAAAAAAAATATATATATATATATATATATATATATATATATATATATATATATATATATATATATAGAGAGAGACGTAATTTGCTCAGGTCACACCGGCGGCGTCCCTTGAAGACCGACCTCGGTGTTATCAAAGGCTGGCTTTTATCGTGTCGAGCAAGGTCGTTATACAGACTTTCGGTCATGTGAGACATCACCCAGTCGGCGCAGATTGAGTACCCCGTGCAAAGCGCAGGCGATCTTATGTCGCTTACTCCACGGTGTGGGAAGGCTGTGTCCACTACACCCCTCCACACTTGATCTAGGTAGTAGCTGTGCGACCTTTTACATCTGCTGCTTCTTTGAAGATTCTGTTCGGCAATCGCACTTGCTTCCCTGAGGTGGCCCTGTCATGATCTGCTGACCTTCAATGTCGTCACCCGTTGCTCAGTTGCTTAGAATCAACATCAGCTGAATGGTCGTCTTCATTCTTCGTCACAGGTACGTACATCTCATCGTCACTCGACGCAGCGGGTTTGTCTTTCAAAATATTGATCACCATATGAGGAAAAAGGTGGAGGTCTCTCACATGGCGCGGCATTCCGTTCACGTAAACCGCTTGGAGACTCACAAATCCCATCTCTGGCCCCGTCCTCCATCTACTCATACATCTGTTTGGTAGACTCCTTATTAGTACGTAGTCCTCTTTCTTGTACCTCCCCTGACCGAACTCAGTCTCTGGCGGAGGGATCCTGTAGGCACCTTTCACTTGGAATTCATACTGGTACAAAGCATTAGCCGGAGCAGTCGTACCGCAGGCGACATCCTTTGGCGAAACCTTGTACGAGTAAACCGCTTTCTGAAGAGAGCATTGCTTTCTGGTAGCAATCCGCTTTATGGATTTGTGAGATCGTTTGTTTTTTTCGACCAGAATGAAAATATATAATACGTAACGCTTTTTCAGGATATATTTTGAAAAATATTTATTTCAGGAATTTGACACAAAATACGATTTTTCAGACACTGAAACATATGCAATTGTATACGAATAAATATCTTGTTGAGCATTGGACTTGCCGCCAAAAGCTGAAAACTATCCAGAGGATTAGGAAAATACAACTTCAAAGACGCAACCCTTTCTGCAGAATCCAAATTGCTGCTGAGTCATTGGTTTTGTATCTGTCTCTGATTGAAAATTCCAGAAGCGCTTCACATATTCTACGAATTATTTCTCTCATCATTCCTTTGTATTCTATAATATTGTTCGATCTCTTGAAGTCTATTGATATTCATACAGTTTTATCCGATATATGTTTGCGAGAATAGCAACATCCAATAACTGACAGGTTGTCTTCCTAAATGTTGCTCTACAATTTCACCTAAATATTCCACAAGTATTTGTTCTCAAATAATTCCTAAATCGATTCAATATGCAACATTTTTCTCATTTAATCTGCAGTCTTTTCAAATGGAATAATCATGAATTTAACAGCATATTTCCTTTCTTTCTACGATTTATTGCTGTCTGCTCCTTTGAATAGGACGCTATATTTTATATTCAAGTTTCCAATTCTAATCAGATTAAATCAGAAGTTCAAGCATAACACAGCAAAATGAGCAGGACTTCTCTGTTGACTACCAAGAAAAATTCTACAGTTATAACGCTCAAATCTAAATGTGCTTCAGTTAGAATTTGTAATTTATACTGAGCAATGGTTGCGTCATGTGACATGGAACTCAGATGGTAGATTTAGTTAAAGCGAATTGCAAATATTAACATAGTAAATCATATCTGCTGTTAAATCCCTGGGTATCTTGTGTCAAATCACTGAATGCGGATCTTCTTTTTAACTTTAAGTTAAAATGATGAAGTATAAAACAAAATAGACGAATTTTCAATGATTTTTGCATCTCGATTGAAGACATTCGGGAAATAACGTTATTTTTAGCGTACGGTTGTGCGTTGTCATCCAGCAAAATTAGGTCATCCATATTCACAAATCTAGGATGTTTCTTTTTGAATTTTTCGTGCATATACAGATTTTCTCCACCATACGAGGTTGCTGTTATTGTTTTTCCTTGAGGCAAGGAGGAATAATGAATAATCTTTTTGAAAACCACTATAAAGTAAGCATTATCGGTTTAGGTTGCAGTCGAGGTTTTGGATATTGTTTTGGTGATTCACTTGCATCTAACCACTGGCCTACTCTCTTACTGTTGTCAAAGAGTATCCATTTCTCATTGCATGGAATGGTTCTATGCAGAAATTGTTGTTTTCTTCAGTTTGTACTCATACAGTAAGATTACTCGACATTGTTTTATTGTAATCCTTTTCATTGGGTTTATGAGTAACAATATATTAAAAGAAAAATTATCTGGAAAATGTTCAGATTTTTTATTTAGTAAGGAGGTTAAATCGTTAGATGGCCAGATCAACAACCAAACACAACTTCACCATTTCATGTGGAACAACCTAATACTTAAAATCAGGAAGAGACAGTTGAAAGTTTGGGAACACACGAGGAAAGAGCACTTAGGAAATTTGATACTCACAGGATAGATTTAAGGTGAGAGGGATAGAGGAAAATTGCGTATTATCTACATGGCGTGCATGATTAAATGGATGGCGGAACAGGCTCATAAGATCGATAACAAGAAGACAAAATTTATTAAGAGCTACAAAGGACAAGAAATTGTGGAAAGCCATGGACGCTAACGCCCAGAAGGGACACGACACATAGAAGATTCTGCACCCAACAAACATTTTTTTCTTTCCTATTGCGGTTCATTAGAAAAGGTAAGTATCTCATTTGTAAAGCGTAATGCTGTTGATCGTATAAATGCGATTCAAGTATATATGAGACACAAGTAAATTTCTATATAAAAAAATACCCTATTATCAAAGCACTGCTCGTTAGGTAATTTTATAACGCCTTCATTCTGATGGCTCCTTTCTTTCAAGGATATTTTTTTTATTTGGATTTTCTTTGTTATGTTCCTAAAATGCAACGTACCTTTGATTATCTGTGAATAACTTTTCTTTGGAGGTTTTTCTCACACCCTAGACACTAGTTAAATCAATAAACCAGTAATCAGAACGATAACTTGGATTAAGTTATCTGCCAAGACCTTGATAAACCATTGAAAATTAAGTTCGGATCACAGTGATAAAATTTACATTGAATTAAAAAAAACATCTAAATACAAAAAGGAACTTGATAATTTAATGAAGTAAAATGATTGTTGAAGCCTTGAAACGAAACCTGTTTCAAATGACCTTTCGAAGGTCATTTAAAACAAAATCTCATGAGCCAAGCGTAGAAATAAGATTTATCGACAAGACTTTGGTTCGCGAAACGTAAACAGGAATCTTTTTTCATCTTCTTTTATGTGCTTTGTTCCTTCGGGACAGAGGACATCATGTCCCTTGTAGCACTTAATAAGATTTGTCTTCTCTTTATTTCTCCCAAACTCTTTTCTACCATCCATTTACTCAAGATCGTCAAGTATGTTACGCGCTACTTTCTTCTGCCCCTTAATATGTTCTAGGATTATCGGATTTCGAAGACCTCCTTCCTCATTACGAGCCCCAGAAATTTCAACTGCCTCTTCCTGATTTTAAGTATAAGTTTCCTTAAAGTCAACAGATAAAAAACGCAATAATTTATAACTTCCATCTCTACCGCTATTTATTATAACTAGGAGCAAGCTTATTAGTTGGTAATCCCTACATTTATGTTATCCCTGTACATTTCATCTACTTCTTTTTCCAAGCGCCATGATCTCAATACACAGTTTAGCGAGACATGCATTATATCGAAACATCGCGAGCTTCTCGCTACTCTATCAGTTTTTACAATCCTTGGTGTCACCAGTTATGACATTTGCAATTGAGACATGCTATACTACGCATACGCTATACTAACAAAGATGAATCGTCTTCATTTCCTTTGTATTCCATTAGAAACAAGAAGATTCATCTCTAATAGCATCTTCTCAAGAACTTTTTTGTGGAACAGTCTCCCGGTAAATGCTTTCCTAATCACTACATTCTTGATCTTTTTCAAGTTTAGTGTTAACCGTTAATATTTCCTTATATATAACATTACAAACTTTACTTTTTTCCTTTACTTATGCAATCCAATACTACGTCGTAACCCTCTAACTTGAGAGGCTCTTGGTCCTTATATTGGGTGAACATTAGTATAAGATATCGTTTAATGTATTCAGGGAGTCTCATGAACTTGGGAAGCAGGCTGAAGAGAAATCGTTTCCATTTCATTTTGTCTATCTGGTTTTGTGATATGCATTCTATGAATTTTGACTGTTTTCGAATACAGGTCAAATAGCAAAATCTGTGCCAGGAGAATGTCCTTCGAATATTCGATTTTAGAAAAGAATAAACAGATTTTGCCTTTTTATTTTATGCATTTCTTCACACAATAAATTCAAAATGGGTAAAAATCCCTGGCAGCCTTTCTCTTGTTAAAAAAAAAAAACCGATATCATTTTCATATATCTTCTTTCTGCAGTTTAACAAACGTAAATCTGACTGAAAAAGATCGGATTCTCGGATTCTTGATAAATAATTGTGTATAAGTTTATTCAGCGAAAATATAAAGAAATATTTCAATATATATTCTTAAGTAACATTAGATTTCTAACAGAATAGTTAGAGCATAGATATTTTAGATTATTTCTGAAAAAAGGAATATTGTTATATAATTATTATATTAGTTGTTGTATTGTTATGATTCTATTTTCACAATTCCTACTTTTTTGATGATCTTCCTTTCTTTTTTTTTTTTTGATCTGGTCGGTCGCCAATTTATATTCTTGCTAATAGTTTCGTTTTAGTTTACTTTCATCAATGAAGTTTATCCGTCAAACCGAAAGTTATCATACTCTACAAACGCATCGTTTGATTTTCGGTCAAATGTGATAATCAAAGATAAAATGCTTGGATATTATTTCCTATTGTTTTCTTTCCTTTCCTTCGTCTTTAATTTGCTTTGTTACACATCATTGCATGGGAGTATCCTTCCAGTCCTTTTGCTTAAGATTGTTTGGAAAGCGAACACCTTGATTATATCAGTATTTTGCTTTTAGATACATGAGTTCTTATTGTTATTGCTGTTGGAAATTACAACCCGAACAGCATTTTAGAAGTTCCACCTCTTACATAAGCAACAGATTGAGGAAACCAGATAATTTTTAACAACGACTCACGTATAAAAGCAACTTCTGCTCTGTTTTGCATCCTGAGTCATTTAAAATACATATCTCATCAACTTAGAGCGCGGAAAAAATTTAACCTTCCTTTTCGCCTGATAAGACGAATTCATAAAGCATCTACCCGAGAACAACAGCACAAATGATGTCAACAGTGAATAGTAAAGGCATTGAGGTTTGTTTATTTTTTGTTTTTTTTTAATTTTTTTTATGCTCCTATATAAAATATATATTAATAATAATATTTAACTTGTTTCTACATTTAATAGAGAAGTGATAACGGAATAATTTTTCTTTTAAAGAAAATATTATTGATAAACGATGATTTCGTATTTGAACGCGGTGATTTCAGTCTTAAAACTAATAAAATCTGATGGGACTAAAATGATTAATACATGACAGCTTCATTCAAAACGACGTATATGAAATGCTGGTGTTTTGCTATCTCATAACTTTGCAAGAACGATGATTATAAAATAGAGCTAGTCGGAGGCTTTATCGGACCCTCTCTCGTATCGTTTACAATTTTTCAAGCATTTGAAAATCTTCGTAGCTATGTACTGATCCAATAAAAAATATCCTATATGTCTCAATCAATCTTATGAATTATTTGAATAAAGGGAAATAAATAGGGATAAACTATGTGAAGTCTGGGATGATAATGTTTTTATTTAATAATTGCCTTTTTATTATTTTCAGTAATAAACACTTAATAAACAATTCTCTTTTAAATAGTCTGAAATAAATACAGTCAGGCATAAGAAGAAAGAGTGTTTTACAATAAACTTCTACGAATTATAATGGTTCGTGCGTATAAACTAAATTTGGAAACTCAAAGTATAATGAATGCAAATACATATTATAACTGTTTAAAAAAAAAGAAAAATCAGTCAGGTTGAGAGTTTTGTATATTCTGATGCTGGCATATCACAAATTTTATAGAATGCTGGTCAGAAAATATCGTGAAATTGTAATTCTGACAGTGAAATGTTAAGCCAAGCAGTTGGCATGCGCTACCTCCTATAATCAATGCTACCCCATCTCTCTGATATAATAAAGTGAATAAAAAAAAAAAGAAATTAATGATGCAGCGTTGTGATCTGAAGCTAGTAGCAACACTGCAACTATCTGCACCTTAATGTGCCCAATACATTACATGAAGCATTTTCATTATTAATAATTGCAAGATACGTTCCCAAAACTCATCAAAGTATGGAAAACTTTAGAAACAAAAATAAATAAAAAAATGTCATGTTATATCTGTCTTTCTAAATCGCAGTTAATTTTAGACAATTTCCTTATAGATGAAGAAGAGACATGAAGTGACAGATGTATTTCTAGAGACAGATGCTAAGAATAACATGTGAGCAACGAAAAAATTTTAGGAAAAATCTTAAATAAATGGATGATTATTAGTAAAATTAGAATGATAAAAGTGACATTACCAGGGCATATAAGAAAAGTAGGCTCGGAGAATTTAAGTATCACAAGTCCTTCATATTGAAGGACGGCGACGCAGAGGGAAACAGCAATGAACTATCTAGTGATATTCGGAGAATGGATTTCATTGCAGGTACAAAGAAGAGATAAAGAGTCAAACGTTTTTTAGAAATACAATGGAAAGGAAGTTGTGGAGAGAACTGATTGTCCGGGTTCTGAAGGATCACCGAACATAGAAGGTGTAAAATTATATAGTTCCATTCATTTTGTATTTTAAAAACAGTTATGGAATTGTTTAATACAGCTGAATATAAAAGTATTGCATGGAAAATGTGAGCTCTATATAAATGGATATCCAGTATTATTCTGCCGCTAAAATCATGAGCCTGAAACCGTGGTTACGCCTGGAGCCATCTTTTCATACGATGTAACGTTGTTAAGCGGTTTTTGCTCGGTCTGGAAATCTAGGCTTTTTTTTAGGTTTTGGTAAGATGTCCGTTGGTTCCATCAACGGGTTTTTGTTTTTTCTTATATTGTTGTGTCGGAAACCTACCACCCCTATTGAAGATGAACTTGTCTGCGTCTGTGAACAAAGACTTTAAATAGTGGCATGTCAGTTGACATGGGGGAAACAGATAGACAGAGAAGTTCTTAGCTGAGCTAGTTATTGACTACTCAGGCGATTTCTGTACCTTTTTACCAACCTATTAAAACCCTTTTTATTGTTACGTGTTATTTGGCGTTTGTCTCTACTAACCCCAAATCAACATCATAATATATATATATATATATATATATATATATATATATATATATATATAAACAAGTAAAGTTGGGTAAGATGATAACTGGTAAATGTTATGGACATTTCATGAAAATAAATTCCTGACAAGAAGTAGTATTCATTAAAATTAAGGTTTACATTTTATCTCAACCTCCTGTAATTGACATATTGTTAGACGTCCTTTGTTTTTTGGTAATATAATTTCTATTTAAAGGATTAATGCTAAAACCAATAACATTCACTATGTAATGTATTTCTTTTTAGAATCGTGTCTGCTTCAAAATTTTTTATAACTGTAAACTGAAGAAAATAATTTGAGGCAAATGAAGAAAAGGCGAATCCAATACGGGGATATTAAAGCAGTAAAAGCATTTTAAAATTTGGGGACATAAAAGTTTAATGGGCGATGAGCAAGTACCGCGTTAAGGAACGAGAAATCCAAGGAGAATAGAACCAAATAGAAGGGTCAATGAAAAATGAATTGCAATCATGAAGGGCAATGCAAACAAAAAAACGTCGAAAATTGAAACCCAGGAGTAAAAAAAAGTGAGTGGGACAAAAGAAGAAATAAACTAAAAACGAAGACAGAACGACATTAAAAAAAGCAAAGAATTTCTAAGAAATATTGCAAAAAGTCACAAAAAATGAAAACAAAGGTGGTAAAAAAAAGAAAGAAAAAGAAATGAATGAGACTCACACTTCTTTCGTAGAAATAAATGGAAACGAATTAAGAAATATCTGAGATGAAAATAAATTGAAAAAAAAATAGAAAACAATTCCACGAGGAGCCTAGGACGGAAAATTGAGAAAGTGTAAAATATTGAAACAGGGAAGGGGATAGAGAACGTTAAAGACAAATAGAAGAACGGAGTTCAAAATGATGGAATGAACATAAAAAAGGAACGAAATGACTCCCATTATTTAAATAAATGAATAGTATTGGAGAAAGGCCAAAGAAAAACGCGAAACAGATTAATAAGAAAAAATTGAATAAAAGGAATACGAAGACAAATTCAGAATGTTCGATGAACAAGGAAGGCAAAGACATGGCATTGTTAAATGACAGCATAAACAAACGTGGGCTAAGAGAATTACGTCCCAGGAAAAATTTAAGAAAACATTCTAAAATTCTAGTGGTTAAATTCATCAGACTTAAATCAGATTTTATTTCCCCGATAGCCACGTTAGCGGAAATTTATTTTATTGAAATTAATTTGAAAGATTTACTATATGGGACACAAATGGAATTTAAAGAATGAAATAAACAAAACACATACATTCCGGACAAAAGGAATTCGTGCATTTTGGAATAAATATTTTGCATACTTTACTTCATAAATATTTAATTAATCAGGTTAGAGATGTGCCATTATACAGTTTTTCGCGTGTAAACACAGTAATCATTTCTCGACTGCTGTTCAGCAGATTTTTTTACTCGGAAAAAGTAACTATATTTAGTATTCTTGGCGTAGTCTCGACCTTGTGGCACATTTTGTAGCGACTTGGGAGCACTGAAATATACCTTTCATGGCTATTCAGACTCGAAAATATTACCCACCATTGCTTTTTTTTCTTTTTAATGTGTCCAATTTAATATTTTTTTTAGTTCATTTCTTCTTTGGTGTTTATGCAAGTGCTACTTTCGGCATATTTGTTTCCTGAGCTATTTGGGAGCGGAATATTCCGATCAATTTCGGTATATTTTCTATGAATTAGATATATATTAATAAAATTTCCTGTAAACAGTGGCTGACAACAATTAAGTTTCATGCGTTTTCACACAGTCATCAAGGCGGTCGGCAACAGTTGTGTGTTAAAATGGGCAATATATACTGCTCAGGCAAATTGTTATAGATGTTATGAGTTATATTACTATAGAAGTTATGAGTGTAATTGAGGCGTTCATACCATGTATACAACTGAGTAAACTCATTGATCTGGTCATAGTGGTGGCGGGCGCATCCCGCCAAGATGGAAATTATTGATATTTATTTTTAAATTTAAATTTACAGACCATAAATATTATAAATTAACTGATCTTAAATATGGTTTCTTCGCTACACAGTAATAAACATGTTTCAAAAAATGAAGCTAAAAATTTCAAATTTAAATTAAAAGGATTAGTTCTTTTTCATCTTCAAGTGAATTTTGGAATAACTCATTTTAAAATTTACTGAGTTTTAAACACATATAAATTCCTAATTTCATGTTTCTAAGGATACATAGAAAACCAATCATTCAGACAGGGGCGGTAGCATGTTCATTTTTATTAACTATTGTTGTATCAATTATGAGTTACGTTCGAAAAAGAGGTTATGTTTAGGGAAGATAAGGGGTGTTTTTTTTAAACGAATTCTGACATCCGTTAAACGCATGTCGTCTGTTATTTATTTTAATTTTTTTGTATTTTTTTTTCTAAACTGCAAAAAGGTTTTCGGCATATTTTTCGTACTTGTATACTTAAAGATTCTTTATAAACGGGGTGTTTAGGTTTGAATACGTTTTATTTAACTACAATTTTAAAATAGTTTTACTCTTAATTACTAATAGACTATATTTGGTTTAAATGAAGTAAATGTAATAGAATTACTTAAATTATTTAAAATTATTTTTCATATCAAAAATAAGTATGTATATTACCAGCTCCAACTTTTCTATTATATTTTTGAATATTATTTAAGGAATTTTTTTGAAAATGACGGCAAAGAATAGCTATTTCATTTCTTTGATTCAGTAAATTTATATTTTTTATAAACTTAGTAGTATATAGTTTCTCATGTATGCACAAAGGACATGAGTCATTTATTGACCTACATATTCTAGCTTTTCTTATTAATTTCCATTTTACTGTATGAGTTTTATTGGATTCTTTTAAGTGCTAGAAGTATTTGAAAGGAATGTCTGATTTCTGTATTTATTTATCCTAAATGAAGTTTGATGTCGATTGAACCTTTTTTTGAAATCATGGCTTGTGCAACCTATATAGATTTTTATGCTTTCGGGATTCTCAATAGATAAGATATTGCTTTGGTATACTAATGATTCCGTGCGACATTTATATTATATATATATATATTAGGAATATTAATTGTATGGAACGCTGTTTTGGATTGCACCTTCTTAACCGCGGCTGTTTACAGCCTCTTTTTCAATATATTATTTTATATTGAATACACCCCCATATATATATATATATATATATATATATATATATATATATATATATATATATAAATAATGCATGTAATCAATCCGTTGTTATATAATCCGGGCGGATCTTACTAATATTAATTATTAAAACTGATCCACAGAGAGCTCGATGCATTTATTATAACAGCATATGTATTTTCCCCAGACAAAAAAAACAAAATTTGCCTCAAACATCGTATAGCCTATTTCAAGCCATTCTGTACGCGGATATCACCAGTCCCTAAGTGTCTGTCTCAGAGCATTTTTAAAAATTTATTTTCAATGTCAGTCCTCCTCTGGTAGATGCCTTGCTAATGAGTATGGGTGTGTTTTAGAGACTGGTGGGTGCGTAAGGTATCTTATCACGGGGGAAACGGTCTGGGGTTGGAATTTATTTATGTTTAAGTTAGTAGGATTTTTCAAAAGCAGCTTTCTTTTATGTCACTTTCGTCCGTGAGAGTAGGTGACTTCTCACAATTTCCTTTTTAAAATTATCATAGACAATGGGTTGGCGAATAATTTCGAAAATGGAATTCGGATATGGTTTGGTTCCTGAACTTCGTATATTTGTATTTTTCTTATATTGGTAGAATACTGAACGTTTCTCATATATGAAGCTGTTGACATATGTACCAATGATTACAAACTGAAATTCTGGGAGATCGGTATTCAGAATAGTAATTTTCAAGGTATGCTCATTTAATTTAGAAGAATTTCACATTACTCTCATTCCTCCTTTTATATAAAAGACCTATCTTGGACGTCTGACGAAATCACTATCAATATATATTCAGTTGATGTTAACGTTTACTATTTTCAAAATCAATGTAAAGCGTTCCATTTATAATTCTAAAAATTTGCTTGAATATATATATATATATATATATATATATATATATATATATATATATATATATATATATAATGTTTGTGCGTATGCGTGCGTGTTTTTGTGAAAATGTCAGATAAAGTATATCTGTTAAAGAATAAGATGAATAAAGACAAAATGAAAATTTATCTTAGCCAACGCGATAAATAGCCCCAGAACACGAAAAACGCATCGGCTTTTAAGTTTTCCTTTTGTGTCGTGATGAACACATATTTTGAAATAATATACATATATATATATATATATATATATATATATATATATATATATATATATATATAAATATATATATATATATATATATATATATATGTATATGTATATATATATATGTATGTATATATATATATATATATATGTATATGTATATATATATATATATATATATGTATGTATA